>VSMD01118968.1:0-28739 GCA_008750895.1 Mirza zaza
TGATTCATCCCTCACAGCCAAAACTAGTTACTAAAATTTTATATTTTCATAGAAGTGAATATATCCCTTTTTAACATCTCCCTCTATTCCTATTGTGTTTTCTTTACTCAACATAATTCCATGAGGCAAGAAAACACCTTTTACTGCTTGGTAGATCTAGAAGGTATTATATGTTTGTTTTTTCCTGATAAATAAATGACATGAATTATTTGCAGGCATATTCTTGAAATATAATCACTGGATAATAAAATGCTTTACAAATATTAAAATTTTCTATATATGCCATGGGATGGGAAAGATTCGACCTATTGATGTAAATTGACATATATGGATTTCCATAGCTAATAAGAAAAGAATGTATATTTCATTCAAGTGTACATTGTACATTTTCAGAAACTGACCACATTTTAAGCGACAAAGCACATCTCAACATATAGTAAAGAACTGATATTATATATACCAAGTTCCTTGATCATAATCCAATTAAGTAGTAAATCAATGATTTAAAAAAAAAAAACAAATGCTTTAATATATAAAGCACCCTGGAACTTTTTTTTAACATTCAAATTGTTTATTGCAGCACAATTCACAATCGCAAAGATGTAGAATCAATGCAAATGCCCATCAATACATGAGTGGAATGTGGAATATGTATACCATGGAGTTCTACTCAGCAACAAAAATCAATGGTGACCTAGCACCTCTTGTATTATTCTGGATAGAGCTGGAACCCATTCTACTAAGTGAAGTATCACAAGAATGGAAAAACAAGCACTGCATGTACTCACCATCAAATTGGTATTAACTGATCAACACTTAAGTGAATATATAGTAATAACATTCAGGTATATATAGTATACCTATAGTAATAACATCAGGTGCCAGGCAGATGGGAGATGGAGAAGGGGATGAGTATATACAGTTGTAATGGGCGCAGTGCACACCATCTGTGGGATGGACATGCTTGAACCTCTGACTCAGGCGGGGCAAGGGCAATATATATAACCTACACATTTGTACCCCCATAATATGCTAAAATAAAAAAATTTTTAAAAAAGACTCAGTTTAAATATAAAGACGTATATATGCTGAAAGGATGGGAAAAAAGGTATTACATGAAGATGGTTAAACAAAAGAAAATAAGCATAGCCATACTTATTTTAAACAAAATAGATTTTAAATCAAAAACTATCACAAGATACAAAGAAGGACATTTTGTGTTATGAAAGGGTCAATTCACCAAGAATATATAATGATTACAAATATATATTTACTTAATAGCAGAGCATCTAAATATATGAAATAAACATTGACAGAACTGAAGGGAGAAATGGTAACAAAATATTGAGAAGATTTAATATTCTACTATTAATAATGGATACATAAGACAGAATAAGGTTAATAAGGAAAATGAGAATGAGAACAACATGAGAACAACAACTATAAACAGTTGAACCTAACAGACATATGGAATGATCCACCCAACAACAGCAGAATTCACATTCTCTGCAAGCATGCATATGATATTCTTCAGAATAGATCACATGTCAGATTGCAAAACAAATTTTAATAAATTGAAGAAGATGGAAATAATACCAAGTAACTTTTCATTCCATGATGGAATGAAACTAAAAACAATTAGCAAGGGGGAGGCTGTACAATTCACATATATTTGAAAATGAAACAAAACATACTTAACTAATATATCAAAGAAGAACTCACTGGGAAATTAGAAAATATTTTGAGATAAATGAAAATAAATTTACCACATACCAAAATTTATGGGATGCAGCAAAAGGAGTGATAAAAAATAATATAGTGGTAAATGCCTACATTAAAAAAAAAATCTCAAGTCAACAACCTAACTTTAGTCTTCATGGAATTAGAAGAACAAAATAAACATTCACATTATAGTTTTTAAAATCCTTCCTTTTTAATTAATAATACTTAAATATATCTATCTTATAATAATTATGTGAAATGATTGCTGTAATGGAAAATGAGTTTTTGGTATTTCACTGCTTTATGATAATTATGCAAATATTATTAATAATTTTTAGCATATATCGATAAATGTTTCTTGAGATTTTTACTTTAGATTTAACGAACATATGTCTGTTTATTTAACATTTTTATGGTTTCAAATTTTAACATTATTCTCCAAAGAAATAATGGATAATATTACCCTTGGCCTGCATTTATGATTAGTAGTCACATGAACCCCTTCCTGGAATATGTTTTATTGTTTGCTTCTACTTATTTGTGTTTCACTTTGTCTTGTTTGTAGACATCAAACAACTTAATTAACCATCTTCACCCTTGACATTCGAACAGTATGCTGCCCATTGTTCATATTATTTCTTATTATCAAAATACCAGGGACCTGAATGTTTAATACCAGCTGTCATGCATGCTGAATAAGGCTAGCAGGTGCAACTAATTTTCTTATCATTATAAATATCTTTCAAAACTTTCTATTGTGATATTAAATCACAGAAACTTAAATATAGAATTAATCACTAATTTATTTTAAAACATTGAGAAAGAAGATTTCAAAAATGATGCTAATATTTATTAGAATCAGAATCAATAATGGTATAGTAGATTATAGCAAATATTTGTCTTGCATCATCAACCACAAAAATACTAAGGTATTTAAGTTAATAATAAAAAGATAATAAGTTAAAGATTGATTCTATGTCTCCTACATATCAGTAATATTTAAAACTATAAATTTCAGTGTCATTGTACAGGTAGATTGAATTCAGTGGAAGGATTATAAAGTAGGTTATATCATAATAGTACATATTAGGTTTAGAAAGTCAACAATCCAAGTATTCAGCTCTATAATTTAGTTTTGCCTATGATAAGCCAGAGGCTATTTTGGCCATGCTTTGTTCAAACTTATTCACTAACATCGTGAAAATCTCAGGAACCATACCTTTCTCTGTCTCTGTCTCTGTCTCTGTTTCCGTCTCTCTCTCTCTCTCCCCTCCCTCTTTCTCCTTCTTTTATCTCCATCCAGTTCTAGTTCTATCAATACTCTTTGTTATCTATATTTATGTTTATATCTATATTCCTTTGAAATTAAAAATAGTAATTAAAATGTTATACTTTTTTGTCAACAGATTGTTTGCCCAATTTGGTGTAGAAGTGATGATCAATTTTAAATAAGCATATTACCTGCTTACTATGAAAATTCTATTAAAATGTGAAGGTAACAGAGATGGCTATAAGATAGATATGGGTTCAGTCCATTCATATAATGACTTAAAATTTTTATTCTGCTAGCAATAATTCACTATGGTATAGAAATAAAGTCTTCAAATTGCATATTACAGGTTCATTTTACTATGGTAATATCATATATTACCATATGTAATTTTCTACTAATATGTTAATAATAACATATTAATTATCTACTAAGGACTATTACTCGAAGCATTGTAACATATGACCAGTAGATCAGTAATCATCAATTTGAGACAAACTTTTCTTTGTCTTTATTTTTACCCTTACTTTTGAGACTTACTTGAAGTATTATCTCATTACTTTTGGAAATACTGTAAGGTGTAGAGAAAATATCCATGTTTGCAGCTCATTTATGTCTCCAGTCATTAAAAAGTAATGATACAGTACCAAAATGAATCCAGACACCATTAAACACCTAAATTTGCTTTATGAAATCCAATACGTGAGAAGTCTTTAATAAGCCTCACTATTTGTTTCCTTAAGATACTATCTATGGATTGTATACTATCTTTGTATTGTTCAAAACAAAACCATGTTTTGAACAATAAAAACCATGTTCAAAACCATGTTTTGAACAAAAAAACCATGTTCAAAACATGGTTTTGTTTTGAACAATAAAAAATCACCTTATTTGAATTATGGTATTTATTTTGTTCCAATTACACATCAAAGAATATTCTAAAAACATTTATATTTTTAAGACTATATACTGATAAGGAACTAAAAGTAAGTAAGATTATATTTGTCAACCAATATAATAAAAGAGAAGTGTATCTCTTTTTGTTATAGGCACATTGATCTAAATGTGCAATATATGAAAGGCTTTGTCTATTCTCAAAACTCATAAAAATTTCTAACTAGTGTTATCAAAGTTATATAAATGCTTAAAAATCATGATTCTCTTTTTATAAACACTGATTATTCTGATAAGGTGTAATGACCAATGAAATGATCAAAAAAATACACACTACAGGAGAATAGGACCCATAAATCCCAATTATAATAAATCATACCCAGAAAAACCTTAAAGGGAATCATATATATAACCCCCACATAAATGTTGACATAACAAATGAAATACTTTAAAATTAATATTTATGATACAGTTTCTAGTCAACAGTGGCCTTACATTACCACCATTTCATTGTAATATTATAATCCTATTAGACAATAATTGTTAGCATCTTTATTTTATAAACAGCTGTGATTAGGAAATGTAAAATAACAATCTCAAAGCCCAACTTTTAGTGAGAGACATAGTGTTATTTAAACCTAAATCTTCTACTTTAAATCCCAAATCTGCATCCAAATTCTAATACATAGATGTATACAGTCTCAATTAAGATCTCTACAGAATTCTGAATATTTCATTTTGGAACCATATAATAATATAAAAATAAGTAAATTGAATTTTAAATATTTTACTTTATGACATTTTGCTAATAATATATTATCCAATACCCTGTGTGTTATTTTTTAAATTCTAAATGTACCATGACTATATAATTTTAATACTATATTGTCAAATGAGCTAATCTTTTCAGTGGTGGAAGTTTAAATTACCTGGCTTTATTACACATGATATATTCAGGTGTATGGATTGTGAAAAGAGGAAATTTGAGAGTGATTTCTTTACTGAGAGTTCATGTATAAATACTTTTAGACAAGTGATTGGCTATTTGTGGAAATATACTATCCCAAATTTTCCCTGATTTTTTTTTTTTAGTTTTTTTTTCTTGTACTATTTCAATTTGACGATGTTCCCTACAAAGAGAGTAACTTTCTCAGTTGTTCGTGATACCCTCTGTTCATAGAAACAAGCCCCTTGCTGTTCAAGTCTAATCTTTGAACAGTGGGGAAAAATAAGTTAACTATAATTGATTTGTGGTCATCAGCTAGAGCCTTTCAACCAGAAAAATCAACTGAAATTGCTAGTAGCTTTGAGGATTGCTGTATCTGTTTTTCTAGTAAGCTTATCAAACCCCAAGTTCTTAGCCTATTATATCTCAAGAGTTTACTTCTCAAATTTGAATAGCCCAATCCTCCAGGCAGCCCAGAATTCTATGGTGAGTAATTCGCCAGCAAATTAATAAAAGACATGCCTCTTCCTTTTTTCTAGATTCTATGATGTACACTATTAGAAACACTTTAAGTGTTTTTAATTTGATCCCTATTGACATTTCTTAAGTAGACAGAGTGAGACTTAAACTAAGTCTTTTAGTTTTAAGGAGATGACAAGTCTTCATACATCTAGAAGACGAAGAAAATTCTGATTTATAGGTAATGTGATTAATTCAGCATTTTACTACTTATATTTCACATTCCACATACACTAATAACAATTTTATTGACATCTGTTATATTTAATCTATTTTATGCTGAAACAATAAAGGCTCTAGTAAATTAAAATATTTACCCAAAGTTCTGGTGCCAATAGGTGACAGATACTGAGAAAAATGCAAATCTTTTGACAATGAGTCCCCTACTCTTTTTAGTATTCCCTGTTACCTCTATGTATGCATTGTATAAGTGCAGCATATGTGTGTGTGTGTATATATATACACACACACATATATATATGTACACACATATGTGTATGTATACAAACATAGATATATACATACATACATACATATCTACTTTTTATTTTTTGATTTAAAAAAATTGGGGGGTATAAGTTTATTCATTTTTTTAATGTGGATTAATTGTATCTTACTGAAGTCAGGGCTTTCAGTGCACTTATCAGCAGAATAGTGTACATTGTATTCAATAGTTACATTTTTATGCCTCATGCCCTTCTATCCTTCCTCTTCTTAGTTTCTAATGCCCTTTACAACTCTTTATAAACACACATATCCTTTGTTTAGCTCCTACTTATAAGTGAGAATATGTGGTGTCTATTTTTCACTTGTGAGACACACTAGTTCCATCCAACTTTCTGCAAAATACGTTATTTCTTTCCTTCTTATGGCTCAGTAGTACTCCATGGTGTGTGTGTGTGTGTGTGTGTGTGTGTGTGTGTGTAAACATGCACCACATTTTCTTTATCCACTCATCAGTGGATGGGCATTTAGCTTGATTCTATGTCTTCATTATTGTGAATTGTGCTGCAGTAAGCATTTGAGTACAAGTGTCTTTTTGATAAAATGACTTATTTTCCTTTGGGTAGATACCCAGTATGGAATTGCTGGATTGAATGGTAGGTCTAATTTTAGTTCTTTGGTGAATCTCCATACTGCTTTCCATAGCGGTGGTAGAAATTTATTTTCCCACCAACAGTGTATGAGAGTTCCCTTTTTATTGCATCCACACGAGTGTCTTTTGCGTCTTAACTTTTTAGTAATGGTGAATCTGACAGGGATAAGGTGGTATTTCACTGTGGTTTTAATTTGTATTTCCTTGATACTTAGGGATGTTGAGCATTTTTGCATATATTTGCTGGCTATTTGTGTATCTTCTTTTGAGAAGTGCCTGCTCATGTCTTTTGCCCACTTTTTGATGAGGTTATTTGTTTCTTTCTTGCTCATTTATTTGAATTCTTTGTAGATTCTGGATATTAGCCCTTTGCCAGAAGTATAGTTTGGGACTATGTTCTGCAATTTCATAGGCTCTCTATTTACACTGTTGATTGTTTCTTTTATGTGCAGAAACGTTTTAGTTTAATTAAGTATCTTATTTATTTTTGTTGTTGCTATCTTTGCTTTGGGGATTTTATTCATGAATTTCTTGCCTAGGCCAAGGTTTAGAAGGGTTTTTTTTTTTTTTTTTTTACATTTCCTTCTACAATTTTTATGTATTCAAGTCTGATATTTAGTTATTTAATCCATCTTGAGTTAATTTTTGAATATGGTAAATCCAGTTTCATTCTACTGTATGTGGCTATACAGTGTTCCTCTTACCATTTATCAATTAGGGCATTCTTTCTCCAGTGTATGTTTTTGTCTGCTTTGTTAAACATCAGTTGGTCAAAGCTATTTGGATGTAGTTCTGGGTTCTCTATTCTGTTCCATGGGTCTATGTGTCTATACTTACATCAGTACCATACTATTTTGGTTACTATGGCCTTGTAGTATATTTTGAAGTCAGGTAATGTGATGCCTCTAGATTTGTTCTTTTTGCATAGGATTGCTTTGGCCATTCAGGGACTTTTTTGATTCCACGTGAAGTTTAGAATTATTATTATTTTTTAAATTTCAGAGTATTATGGGGTTATATACGTTTTGGTTATATATATTGCTTTTGTATGATTTGAGTCAAAGTTTAAATGTGCCCACACCCCAGATAGTATGCATTGTACCTGTTAGGTGTGAATTTACCCATCCCATCCTCCCCACTCCCAACTGCTTGATTTCCAATGAATGTTATTTCCATATGTGCACATAAGTGTTGATCAATTAGTTCCAATTTAATGGTGAGTACATGTGGTGCTTGTTTTTCCATTCTTGTGAAACTTAAAAAATGGTCTCTAATTCCTTCCAGGTTAACATGAGAAGTATTTGTTCACCATTGGTTTTGGCTGAGTAGTGCTCCATAGTATACATATACCACATTTTATTAATCTACTCAAGTATTGATGGGTACTTGGGTTTCCCCATCTTTGAAATTGTGAATTGTGCTGCTATTAACATTCCTTGCTGGTATAATTTTTATAGAATGCTCTCTTTTTTCCCCTTTGGGTAAATGCCCAGTAGTGGGATTGCTGGATCAAATGGTAGTTCTTCTTTTTAATTTCCATGGAGGTTATACTAGTTTGCAGTCCCACCAACAGTGTATGAGTATTACCATTTCTCTGCAGCCACACTAGTATTTCTTGTTTTGGGACTTTTTGATAAAAGCCATTCTCACTGGAGTCTCATTGTGGTTTTGATTTGCGTAACTCTGATGATTATAGATGTTGAACATTTTTTTTCACATTTGTTGGCTGTTAATCTTTTTTTTTTTTTTTTGTAAAGTTTCTGTTTGTGACTTTTGGCCACTTTTTAATGGAGTTGTTTGATATTGCTGCTTTGCTTGAGTTCTTTATAGAGTC
The DNA here is from genome assembly GCA_008750895.1 of Mirza zaza. Classification (NCBI taxonomy): domain Eukaryota; kingdom Metazoa; phylum Chordata; class Mammalia; order Primates; family Cheirogaleidae; genus Mirza; species Mirza zaza. The sequence goes on from VSMD01118968.1 coordinate 8,282, forward strand.
TAATTGTCAGCCCTATATCGGATGTATAGCATGTGAATATTTTCTTGCATTGTGTAGATTGTCTGTTTGCTGTAATGATTGTTTCCTTGGCTGTGCAGAAGCTTTTAATTTTGGTCAGGTTCCATTTATTTATTTTTGTTGTTATTGTGATTGCTTTTGAGGTATTCTTCGGGATCTTCTTCATAAATTATTTGCCTATGCCAACGTCTAAGAGTTTTTCCAACATTTTCTTCTAGAATTATGGTTTTATTCCTTAGGTTATAGTCTGTTGTCCATTATGAGTTGATTTTTCTGAGAGGTGGGGTGTGTGGATCCTGTTTCAGTCTTGTACATGTAGCTATGGATTTTCCCAGCATCATTTATTGAATAGGGTTAACTTTAATAACTAGGCTTGGTAGTATCTAGAGATGTCATAAAGGATCTTCTCTATTTCAGACATACTCCTCCTTATCTGCATCGTGGAGCAGAAGTCCAATTTCCCTTGGTAAGCAAGATTGATCACTATAGCCAGTACAGCAAATCCTTTATTTGCCTTCTGATTCAGAGGAATGTGGAACCCAACGTGCCTGGTAGTAGTCTTAACTTTTAATTCAATGAAATCATTTTTGTGTCTTCTGGTGAAAGCATTCTTTCTTTTAGAACTAAGACTTCTATACCAGCAGAGGATAAGCTTGTAGTGACAGAAAGCAAAGTTTTGCCAAATGATTACTAAAGGTAATAGTGTTATTACTCCCATTTTCATCCCTTGATTGCTGGACCTCAAATCCTGGCTATGGGAGAAACAGCAGCATATAATGGATGGTTATTTAAAGTATATATCTACTTATAGATAACTTTGTTCCAGCCTTAACAGGTATTGCCACCTGGCTGGTGCTTTAGCTTAGTCTTCAAAAGGCCATTTCACTGTTCTATCAACCCTGCTGTTTCAGGATATTAGGGAACATGGTAATACCAGTGAATTCCATGAGCATAGGCCCATTGAAACATTCTTTTTAATATGAAGTGAGTTCCTTGACCAGAAACAATGCTGTGTGGAATACAATGGAGGTGAATAAGGAATTCTGTATTTCCAGAGATAATGGTTTTTGCAGAAACATTGCATATGGGGAAGGCATATTTATATCCAGAGTAAGTGCTTGTTCTAATAAGAATAAAATACTGTCCCCTCCATGATGAAAGTGGTCCAATGTGATCAACCTGCCACCAGTTAGCTGACTGATCACTTTGGAAAATGGTATCATATGAAGGTCTAAGTGTTGGTCTCTGCTGCTGCCATGTTGGGCATATATCAGTGGCCATAGCCAGGTCACAACTGGTGAGAACATGTTGTTGAGCTCATGCATAACCTCTATCCCTGACACTGTGACAACTTTGTTCATAACCCATTGGTTAATGACAGAGGTGGTTAGGGAAAGAAATTGAATGGTATTTTCAGAATATAATTGTCCTATTCACCTGATTATTAAAATACTTCTCTACTGATGTAACCCTTTGGTGAGTGCCCACATGGGACAGAATAATCTTGCTTTTTAATTTTCATACATCTAGGCATATACTTCTTCCCAAGACCTCCCTGTTATCTATTTTTCAATCATGTCCCTTCCAAATTTCTGACTATTCTGCTAAGCCATTGGCCACAGATCTTGAAGTGTTATATCTTGTTATTTATCCTTCCAAGCAAAATGAGCAACCAGATATATTTACCACTGTTCTTTAAGGATGTCTAGAAAGGGACTATAGTTATATAGCTGTCCACTTTCTTATAGTGTCTGCATTTTGCACAGAACCATATATAAACCAGGCCTGATTTTATCTTCCACTTTCAACAGATGGATGGGAACTCCTGTCAAAGCCACAGGTACAGGCTAAGAGAGAAAAGGCAGTGTGGTAGGCAGGGTGCCATAGCCATGTGAACTACTTTTTCATGCAACCTGTTTATGCCTTTAGGGCCTGCTCAAACCTTATCTTGCATTTATCATTTCCATTCAATGAGAGAGTGCTATGGTGTACAATTAACTTTATGGCTTGGGAGGTCAGACAACATCAAATTCCTAATGGCCAGCAAAGTCACATGATAACCTGGTGACCCCATAGTTAAGCGTTCAATCTCTACTAAGTCATAATAGAAAGACAAATACTGTTTCTCAAAAGAGAGTGGTTTTCCACAGAAGATAGCAGAGATTTTCTCCAACATCCTAAGGTTCTATATTGTGATTCACCTATGAAAGTCTGCCAAAAACTCCAAACAACATCTCTATCTACCACTGGAATTTTTGAGCCATTAGATCTGCTGGGTCATATGACTCAATTGGCAGAGAAGATTTCACAGCATGGACTTACGGCCTTCTCTCATGCTGGGTCTCTCTCAACACTGGCAGCTTTTGGGTCACTCAGTAAGTAGGCCAGAAGAATACACTCAAATGAGGAATATGTTATTAGAATCTTGACAAAAGTTATCATTTTGTAAAATGTCAGACAACTCAGTTGAATTGTAGTCTGTTGGATTGAAAATAAAACGTGTAGGTGATGAACTTGGATATTTAGCTGGGGGGGTTCAAATCAAAGTATGAAAGTTGTGGTTTGGTTTATCCTTGCTGCTTATAGTAAAATTCCTAAGCACAGAGATACATTTAAGAAAGAATTGTTAAGCAAAAAGAAACCAGAACTTGAAGATTTATAAATTCTCATCCTAGTTATATTCCCAAAAGTAAGTATATGATTTTGGGAGATTACCAAAGGGTTGGCTGGACTTCATTTTGCTGAAGAGATTTGTTGTGTGATCATGGTTCCAATCGACCATCTCAGCAGAAATACTGCCAGTTTGGACTGAAAAGAGCAGAGATGGAATGAAATGATGGAAGACTATCATACTTCTTAGATTGTATAGGCAGGAAATAGCACCATACGGTTATTTAGTCACAAACATGTTTTATGCTTCAAGAAAAAAAAGGATCATCTCAAAGGTGGTTCAGAGACTGGGGTGGAGATGGTTTGCCAATGTGTCTGAAGACCCAGAGGATACAAGTCCAAGAAACAGGGACATATCTCCATCTCCCTAAGTTCCTGCAGCCCAAGCCTACTGTCCAGGGCTAAGTAGCCCTAGTGGGCCCAGAAGATGTTCAACCTAGAGAATGAGAGTATCAGGCCAAGGAGAATTATCCAAAAGTCTTAACATCTAATAGAATTTGCCCTGTAGGTTTTAGAGTTGCTTGGGGCCCACGACAACCTTCTCCCTTACAATTTATTCCTTTTGGAATGGGAATAGGTATCCAATGACTGTCACTCTATTGTATTTTCAATATAAATAACATGTCTAGTTTCATAGATTCTGAGATGGAAAGGAATTGAACTTCAGGATGAATCATACTTGAGTCTCATCTACTCCTGACTTAAATGAGATTTACATGAGAGTTTAGATTTAGAGTTGACCTAGAATGAGGTAAGATTTTTGAGGATGTTGGTATAAGCTGAATATATTTTGCATGTGAGAAGGACACAAATATGTGAATGCAAGATGGAATAGTGTTGTGGGTTGAGGAGTGTCGCCTACCCCGTCTTAGCTCATTTTTGTGTTGCTATACAAAAATATCTGAGCCTGGGTAATTAATAATGAACAGAAATTTATTTTGACAGTTGTGGAGACTCAGACATCCAAGATCAATATGCTAGCATGTGGGCCTTCTTGCTACATCAACCCATGGTGGAAGTTGGAAGGGTAAAGACAGGGAAAGAGAGAGAATAAAAGGGGCCAAATTTCTCTTTTTATAATGAACCCACTACTGCAATAATGACATTAATTCATTTACAATATATTCATTGCCTAAGTACCTCTGATTAGACCTCACCTCCCAACACTGTTGTATTGGGGATTCAGTTTCCAACATATGCTTATTGGGGAACACAGCCAAATGGTAACACATCCAAAATTCATATGTTGAAGTCCTAAATTACAGTACCACAAAATGTGAACTTATTTGGAAATAGAGTTATTGTGAATATAATTAGTTAAGTTAAAATGTTGTCATTAGGGTGGGCCCTAATCCAGTATGACCGGTGTTATAGTGGATTATATATAAAGGAAAAATTGGGGCAGGGATACAGACATCCTTCTAGTCAGAGTCCAAGTGTCAATGCATATTTATAGAAAATTTTTCCTCCTTTCTCATTTACCATATCATTATACCTGCAAATTATATTTAAAATTAAGTGAATATATTATAGCAATTTTAGAAACTCATATTTCGTGGGAGTAGAATATATATATTATCCTCAAAATTCAGGCAAACATATATGAACATGTTTTTTTCATTATAGACCCATGGCAAATTACTAAAAATAAATAAAAATATTATTTTCTGGAGGCATATTGTCATATTGTTTTCTCAAGCTTTTCACTGCTGAATCCTAAAGCTAACAATATGACAGTGTCACTGTTTGATGTTTCTTTACCAGCCTTGGAAATGTCACTTTAAAAACGTGTTTGCTTAAATGTTAAAAAATTTTGTTATTATTGTTCTAATTAGTATATAGCTAATTACTAAAAACCCAGGGACATTACGATTCAGAAAATATATAGGTCAATAGTACTTGATATTTCATGGCCGAGCTTTCAACTGTACAATGATCACTATTACAGGAGACTTACATTTTCTCTACCATTATTCCACTGAAAAATATGTGTATCATCCTGGCAGTAATAAAGCAGAATATATTTATTACACTTTAGGTCACATGAATATGTGCTGACTGTGTCTGATGAGGATAAAGAAAAATCTCACTGAGAGAAGGAATATGTATTAAAGAATTAATTGCCTAGCAGCTAATATAAAATTAGGAGATCTGAGGCAATGTCTATCAGGTTGAAAAAATTATGCTTGCAAAACCAAAACTTAGATTGTGGACCACAAGGGGAAAATTTAGAGCAGCAGTTATTTTAAATGAGATCATGATGTTTTGGATTTCACTGGATTCTTAGAGATATATGAGAGCATTTTATAATATTATATTAAAATTTTTAAACATGGTCATTTTGAACACATTCCAAACATAAAATTAATATCAGTCTTCTTTTCCCTCTGGTTCATTGCCTCTAATGGTTATCTTTTTATTCATTTTACCTTGACATAATCTATTCCTCTCAATGTTCCATTCTGGTTTACAGTATTCAAGAAATTCCCTTAAAGTTTTTCTTTTCCAAAAATGTTTGAGGGAGAGGGCAACTTCTGTAAAAAGCATGTAAAAGGTAGTTTAAAATATATATATATATATTAATATACACACACACACATGTACATATAATCACATATGAAAGGAGTATATTAACTTCACCATTCTACCTCTAAGTAAGAAATTTGTCTCACTTGGGTCTAAAGAGTCAGAGTAGCTAAGTGAGCACCTCATCTGGGACATAAAGTCAGCCTCTGCATTGACATTTGGGGGATGAAGCAGTGATGCACTCATCTCTAAGAGTTATAATCTTCCTCTCAGCTCTCCTGAGCAATAGCAACAATATTTTCCTGGATCTTCTCAGCACTAGTCTCTTATTTGCTGGTTTTGTTATTCTAATTACATGTAGATACTGCTTCATTTAACATTAATTCTATTTTTAACCAAGTATCTAACACCTGAACAATGAAACACACTTGACCATTGTTTTAGTCAGGGTTCTCCAGAGAGAACCAATAGAACACATAGAGAGATAGGAAAAGGAATTTATCAGGGGAATTGGCTCACTTGATTATGGAAGCTAAGAGCCACAATAAGCCATCTGCAAGACGGAGAATGAGGAAATCTAGCAGTGTGACTCAGTCCAAGTCTGAAGGCCTCAGAACCAAGGAGGCTGATGTAATTCTCAATCTGAGACTGAAGCCCCAAGAGCTCAGGGGCTGGAGGCAACTGATGTGAGTCCTAAAGTCCAGAAGCCAGAGAACCAGGGCATTTGCATCCAAGGGCAGGAATCAATGTCCTGGTTCTGAAAGAGAGAGAATATTAGCCCTTTCTTCAACTTTTTATTATCTCATCCAGTTTCCAGCTGATTGGATAGTGCCTGCTCACATCGAAGGTGATTTTTCCCCACTCAGTCCACTGAATCTCAACACAGTCATTCTTATCAAAAGCAAAATCACTTGGCTTTCCCTTTCAGCAGAAGAAGGGCAGGCTCAGTGCCTACTGAAGCATTGAGAATAATTATTGTTTTACCAGCTATCTGACTATCCTTTAATTGAGTCAAGTTACCAACAAAATCAACCATCACAACTGTGAGGAGTAACCCACCTAAATTTTTTTCTCAAATATATCATATCTAAGAAGTTCACAAAAGTGGACAAAAACCTAAACACATGCCCCCAAAGGCACTTTATAATGCAATTAATACAATATATTTATAATTAAGAAAATATATCTTGAAACTCATTTGTTATTAAAAGTCACTGACAAAAATAATCTATGCATGAATCAAGCTGTTTGAGGCGTTTACCGCATATTTTAGAAGAAATGCTAATATGCCAAACTTAGTACTTACCAGGTAGAGTTTGAGCCCTGTGAAATTTATCACTGCAAATAAACAAATTTGTTCCCATTGGCTTCTCTCTCATAATATTGTCAATTATATGAACATGATTAGATAGTATTTTTTATCTTTTTATTCCATGGCCAAATATAGCATCTGTTACATGGTAAAAAGTCAGTTTTTGATATTGTTAACTAAATAAGACCATTTATATGTTGTGCTATATATAAATACAAATATTGATTTCTGATAATTTATATTAGTAAAGTATATGTAAATCACTATATAACAAAAATTTGAGGAAGATTCTAAATTATACATTTCAATGATTTAGGATGAACTATTAATATTATGTACTATAAGGCATTATGTTAATTCATAAAACAGAATATTAAAGTGGAAGACACATTTAAAATGTTTGACAACTGAATGCCTCTTATATGGTTCTGACATTTTATATTGTTCTAACATAGAATCTTGTATGTGATTCTAACATTTGCTTTACTAAAATTTTACTAGGGAAAAAGATATTTTTTTCCTAATCACTGTATCCACAAGTCTCAGCAGTGTCAGACACACATCATGTGCTCAATGAATTTTATTCCATTTATTATCAAACACACTTGGAAGAATGGCTCCACATGTACTCACCATCAAATTGGTACTGACTGACACTATGACTAACACTGGTGTTCACATGCTGGTAGTGTTCTCCAGGGATTAGGGGGTTGGGGGCGTAAACTCACAACTCAGGGGTGCAGTGAGCATTGAAGAGGGGTAGGGCATACCTCTAACCCTTGCTAGGAAGAGGCAAAGATATAAAATGTAACCAAAATTTTTGTACTCTCTTAATTTCCTGAAATAAAAAAAAGAATGAGTATAATCATATTTATAAACAAAAATAAATTTAACTCTCAGCAAATAATATAGTGAATCAAAACTTCAATATTTCAATAAAACTTGTAGACTATAATGGTAGAATAAAAGTGTTTAAATGGATAATAGGAAATTGGTGACATGTGCTATGATTGGTAAAATATAATATACATTTCTGGAGGAAGGGGTAATTAATATTTTTATAGAATGAAGTGAAAGAGAAGGTAAAACAGAGACATTGAGATGGAAGAATTGACTTTCATGATGTAAGCATAAACCAAAATTTTATGAAAAAAAACAGAAAAAAAGCAATGACTAAATTTATATTAAGTAGATAAAAACATTCTACAGAAAAATTTAGTAACTCAGCACCAGAAATATTAAGGTATAGGAATATAAAGACCAAATCTAATTAATTCCATCTGTATAAGGATAATTCAACATCAAGAAATCTTTGAACATAATTTTTTTATAATACCATACCATGTACAAAATCAGATCAATGAATGTGGAAAATGTATTTGATAACACACAACAGTTGCTTCTAATTGAAGAAACATAAGCCAAATAATAATAGAATATACATTCAAAAAACCAACCATAAATAATCAAATTCAATTCTGATATACAGAAATTATTTCAATTCAATCGTGGCTTGTATACTGTAACATTATTTCTCAACACTTTTGAAGGTGCTGATTAATATAATGACACAACTTTTAAAAATATATACATTTTAAAAAACAAAAGCGAACATAAGATAGAGACAAAGACCAAGAAACTCAACTATATCAAATGTGCACAAAAGATAGAATAAATTTACAAGGTGGCTGAATTTAGAGAATTTAAAAATAGATACAGGTGTATTGATATGTACCTTGTATCATTGGACCATTAACCAGTTAAAATGGAAATAAAAATATTATTTCATCCATAATATTGACAAAAATTACAAAATCTTAGTTACTTTTAAATCTGATTTGCATTTGTAGTAATCCAGGTGTTTGGCAGGAACAAATGCAAATTTTTCCTTTAGGAAGACAACTTCACACCTTCAAACTAGGATTTTGGGAATTCCTACAAGCTGTAAGACATGACAATGAGCAGAATAGAAAATAAATTAACTAAGCACAAGGGAAAAAAGACACCACAAGTGAGAAAACGAAAATACAAACAACGATAAAGCAGATGTCAAACTCGTCCTCAAATATTTCAAATATTAAAACTATCTGATACTGACTATTAGTAACTATGGTGACTAAAGAAATTTTCTTAAAAAATAAAAATACCTAGAGGTATCAGAATTTTCATACCAGTGACATAGCGTATATGAAATCAAATAGAATCAAATAGAACTTACAGAATTGTAAAATAAAGCAGTGGTAAAAATTTTATCAATGATTTGGACATAGTTGGAGAGGAAATTAATCAACTAACAGAGATTAGAAGAACTTATACTGAATTCAACAAAGAGAAATGAAAAAAGATAAAATACATAAAAGAGAAGTTAAAAGATGAGGAAGAAAGAGATATGTATTTTAGCCAATATATTTTGTAGATTCAGGAGATTACAAGAGAGAGAAAAAGGAAAAGACAGAGACTATAGCACAGGAAATAACGGAAGTTATAATGGCTAAGTTTTCCCCCTCACCCCAGAAAACAGCTAACGTATGAATAAATATGAACAAACAATGGTATTTAAAAAATTATAGTGATTTTTTTGTACTTAAAATTATAAATATATAGGGATTCATGTGTGTGTGTGCCAAGAAATGGATAAATTGAATCAAATTGCTCTAAGATTTTTATAAAAGAAGAATGAAAATATAAATTTTAAACCTTGATTAAATGTATGGCATTTTATCTAAAGTAATTATTAAAAATGAAAGTGAGATAACTTCAAACTGATAACACATTTCTCTGTCAGTTGTCTATTTTTTGTTTAGCATCATCCTGGAATTTGGTGACTTAAAAGAACAGTAATTATGTAGTATCTTTTATAATATCTGTAGGTCAAGAATTGGAGTGGCTCAGCTGGACCAATCCAGCTCAGCATTGACCATGAGGTTTCAGTATAATTTGGATTATAGTTTGGAGTTGAAGTTATCACAAAGGCTTCTACTTTCACATGCTTGGTAATTAAGATGGTAAGGCATGAACAGCTCAGGGCTGAAACAGTTGAGGCTCTTCAGGAATCTCTGTCTCTAGGTATATTCTCCATGTGGTCTAGGCAGCATTGGAGGTTTAGAGTAGACAGAGGTTCAGGGCTTCCACAGCATGTGTCCTGAAAGCAAGACAGGTAGAATTTATATCACCTTCTATTGCTTTCAACACATTCTGTTTTTCTAAATAGTTACTCATTGAACCAAGCTTTAAAGGGAAAGAACCTAGACCTCATCTCTCAATGGAGAAGTGTCCCAATTTTAGATACCTTCTTTGGATATTTCTTTATTGTTAATATGGTGGCTCCCTCAAAAATGGAAATGGCACGGACTCCTTGCAACTTCCGAAATATCCTGATTTGTGTGTGTGTGTGTGTGTGTTTGCCTCTAACAAGAAAAATTTTTCTCAAATATGCAAATATACATATAAGAATATTTATCAGAACAAAGTTTATAATAGCCTTGAAATGCAAATAGTCCAACTATATGAGAATAGAAAATAAATTGTCACATATTCTCACAATAGAATGCAACACAACATTGAAAAAGATTAAGCCACATGTACAACTACACAGAAAAATCTCACTACATAGTATTGTGCAAAAGAAGCAAATAAACAAAGAAAAGATAAGAATTACAGAATAATTTCAGAATAATAATTACAGAATAATTTCATTTCTATAAGAGAAAAAGTTGAAAATAACTGTATTGTTTAGTAATTTTTAGTTTTAGTTGTAAATGTAAAGAAAAGCAAAAGCATTCTTATCGTAACTGCAGAGACTACAGTTATCAATGAGAGGCAGGAAAGAACTAAGTTATCCAAGAGGAACATATTATAAAGTAATATGTGAAGAGACTCCCCTTTGTGCTGAGAAGTAATTGCAATGAGAAGTATGTTGAATGCTTCCTAATTAGATTGGAGGCTTCTTGATCACAGAGAATGTATACCAAATGCTTATATGTTACTTGGGTTTTTCTATAATGTTTTTATTAACTCTGAATTGCCTAAATTTGAGAAAGTGGAAGGTAGTGTTGGCATTTAAGAATTTTAGCTTTGCTAAATAACATGGCTGGATACTGTGCCTCAGTTATTTTGTTTGGTCTCTACAGGAATAAAGTGTAGAGTCCTGCTGGATAATGTAATAGATGATATTGTTTTATGTATTTTAAAATGTATTGTTTGAATGCAATTGGCATCTTAAAAAATATTGTCACTACTTTGTTAGTCTGTATGTATTTAAGTATGTTGCCATTTCAGCAATTTTAAAGTGTTCCATAATTCAAGAAATCTCAGTTTCTCTCTTTCTCCTTCCTCACAAATATCTTTTTAATTTTCCATGTATTCAAATCTTTTCTTATGGCCCCTATGAGCCTCCTTAGGCTGCACCAAATCCCAGGCAAAGCACTCATTTGCATTTGCTTTTCCTTCATTCCAATCCCATGCGTTCAATTATAGATATAGATTCTAAAATAAACTTGGGTTTTCCTTTCCTGTGCTTACATGTAACATATTTCTCATATATTTGTATTTATTTGATAGTTTTGATTGAGTATTTGAAAGCAGGGTTTAAATTTCAGGCATAAATGGACTCTATTAAAAACAAAGACATTTTGAAAACTGGCCATGAACAAAATGAATTTGTAACATCTTTCTTATTAAAAGGCTTAAAGCACTTTATGTTCTTTCACATTGTCTGATCTAGACAAACTTTCCTATTAAAAATGAATAGTTTGAACCTGCAAGCAGAAGTGGTTCAATCCAGTATCGGATTTTTAAATAAATATATTGTTTGATGACTCATAGAAAATGAGATTAGCACTTAGTACTATTGACACATTTTAAAATTATTATATTGTCATGTAATAAATTCTTTTAGAGAAATTTGTTAATAAAGTTAAAATCTTGCTATCATGATACACTGATGGAAAGAAAAAAATGTTAGAGGTAGCTTTTATTGGAAAGTCTCAACATTATTTGAGAATCAATAAATATTCTTTCCAACAGTTTTCTCACTTTTCCTTCATGTCCTTGACACTTGTATTTCTCTCCTCTAGGCTAAGACATACTTTTTCATACTTTGGAGTGCTTTTCTTCTAGATTTTTGGCTAGCTCTGGGTCTCTCGAACCATTATTTTTATGTTTTCTATTAATTTCTCCTACTCTAGAATTTATTCCATGCTGGGATCCTGAGTGAATAGCTAAGGTTCATAAATTGGCCTAGGTGTGTGCAATTTCAAAGCTATTATAAGAGGACAGAGCTAGAAGGAATAGAGGAAACATCTGTCTTCATGTTGCCTCAAATATTTCAAAGGGAAAATATCTCAAATTTAGATAGGAAGAAAGATGAGAAAGGAAATGTACAAGTTAAACTAACAAGAGACCAATTAGATTATGTAATATGCCTGGGAACTTCCACAGAGACTTTGAAATTTGAGATTAACTCATCCATGGAGCCAATGACTCTTTAGAAATTAGCCAATTATATTATTCACTGAATGTGTTGATGACCTAGGAATTTCTTATGCTCTTACACTAATGAAATCACAGGACTATTTTATAATCTGGAAGGAAGCTAGCTTCATTAAAATAAAATTACTGAGAATTAGAGTACAGAGGTAGAAAATAAACCAGATAAAATAATAAACAAATATAAGATTTTATTTTATATTCTAAGACTAACTTTTGTAGATTATTTAGAGTTAAATATAGAGAAGTTTTAAACATTAGACTAATGTCACTCATAGATGGTGAAAACATTAGCCCAGTCTCTTCAATAATTAGGAAGCTAAATTAACCTAAACCAAGAGGATTTACTTAAAAGGAAAAGAGAGAGGGAGAGAGGAGGGGGGGAGAGAGAGAGAGAGAGAGAGAGAGAGAGAGAGAGAGAGAGAGAGAGAGAGAGAAGTATCTTGGTTAACAGTAAGTAGAATTTTTAAGTAATGTTTTGTTGTTTAAGTAGAATTAATCAAGCAAATTGGTAAAATAGACTGGAGAATACAAGCTTGCTTTAGGTGATTAATAAACATTTGTTAAATGTTGAAAAACCAGCACCCACATTTTGCCAACTATAACTATTTTTATGAAACAGATTTAACTAATGTTTTTCTCTTGAATTAAAATTACTTTAACTTAATCCTTATTGGCTCATATACTCATAGAAAAGGAATATTTCAAGTGTATTTTCTTTTGTTTCATTTTTTTTCGTGCCTTATGTCTTTTTTCCTCTTTTGAAGTTATTAGTTTCTTTTGGGTAAGGATATTTATTATCTTACACATTTTAATGATTTTCCAAATTTCTATCTTATTTCTCTATAGCTTATAGATATTCAATAAATACATCTTGGGATAATAGAATAATGAATGAATGAATGAATTCATATTTGGGCAACCAAAATACTATCAACATTTTACTCCAGACAATAGATGGTAGAATGTTATAACACATATGATTCAATTCAACTCAATTCAATTCCACATTTATTGCAAAGGTCCCATTATATTCTTGGCTAGATATAACTGCTATAGGCCCTCATCATGAATTAATTTAATTAGCATTTAAGGAGCTTTTAGCAACATGAGCTAGGTAAGGATATAGTAAAAATATTATCATGCATTATACATAGCAATGATAAGAACTACTTGAGGAAGATTTGGAATAGTTATACATCTTCAAAATAAATAAATTGAAGTATACTGACTACATTATTGATAATATTAAAAAATATTGTGAAAGTATAAGTTATTCATTACACATCTAATACTTTTTTAAATTGGTATTCAATAAATCACCTAAAGAGGCATTTTCTATACGAGAATTTCTATAAAACATACTCTGTCCATAATCTTCCTGAAAAATAGACATTGGTCTACTTTCTCCAGACACATTTATCTGCCTGCATTTAAAGTGAAAATTTAACAAATTATAGTCAATGAGGGATTTGACAAAGCGCAATAACTGGAAATTGCCAATAATCTGTTTCTAATTTGTATTAGAAAAGAAAAATGGGCTGAATCATTGAACATATTTAAAAATGAATTGCAGTCAATATGGATTGTGGCTAACAAGCTTTCAAGCACAGATCATACTTTCAAGCTTTAAAAACAGGAAAAAAAAGAGTATGGATTTCATAGGAAGATTTTCAAATACTAATAATAAGGAAACATGTTTCAGTCTATTTATCATATTTTTGGATCTGGAATAAATTTTAATTATGTGAAGATTTTTTTTTTGAGCAAGAAAAGAATAATGTCACCAACTCCAGTTTTCATATTACCCTACCTCAAACACTAGTAACACAGTCTTACAATTGTTATAAACAGAAAAACCTTTTTTTCTCATATTATTTTATAGAAAACTACCACATAAATAAGAAAAATTAAGACTATAGCAACATATAGTGGAAATATTTAGGAGTTATCTCCTTGATCTGTTCATTACTTAAAAGTACTTGATTTCTTCAAATTACAGGTTCAAGAAACAAGTATTTTTTCAACATATCATTTATGACAAACAATAATTTGCAAAACATTTTTTCTCACTAAATAAATGATCTGAAAATCTACTTTATGGTCAGATAAAGCCATTACCAAGTCCCCAAACAGAAACCAAAACCAAACAAGTTTACATTCCACCCTGAATTACAATTATATTTTCTCAGGATGGAATTTTATTCTCTAAATAATATTTAATGTTTTAAATTAAAGCAGAAATATCAGAAGTAAAAAAAAAAGATATAGGAGATTTCTCATGTATGTTTAAATTCTATATCCTCCATATATCAAATTCTTAAATATCATATATTTATATTTTGAATTATAATTGAGGATTTAATGTAGAAAATATATTTACTACTAATGAGATTATTAAATATACTCAAAAAATCCTTTTGTATATAAAAAAATATTATTTGCTGGAGAAAAGCTTCCTTAGAAAGAGAAAAATATGTTGCTATATCAACCTATATGTTAGGAACCCTCTGTGGGTTTCTAAATCCTGAGCTCTGAATTTGAAGTTGAGTTGAGGTGTTCAAAAAACATTTTCACATCCTCCAGTTATATGTAAATGGTTTTAGTCAGGTTTGGAATCATATTATTACATATATGCCTTGGTTCTCACCACTAATGGCACAGTAATTAGAAAGGCAGGCTGCCTTAAATGGGAAATTACAAGTAACCAAAACAAAAAACCAAAAAAAGTTGATTTAAATGGTGCCTCTGTATGTATACTGTGTTTCCTTGAAAATAAGACCTACCCATAAAATAAGCCCTAGCAGGATTTCTAAGCATTTGCACAATATAAGCCCTACTCCGAAAATAAGACCTAGTGATGGGCATGACTACACAGCCTATCTGCACAACCCATGTATTTCGTTGTGGAGCGATAAAGATGAGCAGCCCTTCTCATCTGCCCCAGGAGAGCTTTATTGCTCAACATGAGAGGTTAGGGCCAATGATTCTAAACGAAATAGAGTCACAAGAAATTCAGGATGGAATTCGGGGTTTGGAGAGTTATGATGATGTTCCAGAAGAAGATTTAACTATGTTTGAATAAATGTAGATTGTTGTACCGTACTTAAAAAAAAAATAACACATCCCCTGAAAATAAGCCCTAGGTTGTCTTCTTGAGGAAAAATATAAGATCCTGTCTTATTTTCGAGGAAAAACAGTACCAGCTTTGTCCACCAGTTCATGTTATGCTCACCTACACAAACAATTGTCATTATCTACCCTGTTCCACTCCTTCCGCCCAATCTCAAATATACCTTCACACACGAACACATTTAATCTATATACTTCCTTCTCAATATTCAGATAACAAAGAATGAAAACCTCTCCACCACAGTCACTCTAATTGGGAAATTTTCTTCTATTATTTTATATTTTCTTCTTGAATCAATAAAATATCACAAGTTTAGATAAATACATTATCATGCAAATATTTATCTCTCACTTTATGGGGAAATATATAGTGATATATGTGATTATATACTAAACTAATTAGGTTATGTGTAGGTTTATATATTCAACTGTGATGGTTATATGGCAATATTTTATATAGTATTTATTAGACTAGGATATTTACATATTCTAACAACTAATTCTAACCATTAATTTTCATAACCAATCCTAATCTTATTCTTAGAGCTTGGTACAATGCCTTGATCAGAGGAAGTGCTCTATAAATAATTGTTGGATGTATTAATGTGTTTAAAGTGCAAGCTTTAAAACCAGCTCCCCAACTCACTATCTGAATGACTTGGAACAAGTTACTTAAAATTTTCTCATTGTACTAATCCATGAAATGGAGAACAATAATAGTAACTTCATATAGGGTTCTTAGTAAGTTTTAAATAAGATTGTAAAATTGTGCAACCATAAAGTTACCATTCATATGAATGGTGTCCCCTGTAGTTTTGTTTTTAAGAAATGTGCATAGATTTGTTTTTTAAAACTGATGCATAATAGTTGTTCATATTTATGTTGCACATGTGATATTTTAATACAGTCATACAATGTGTAATGATTAAATCAGGGTAATTAGGATATCCGTCACCTCAAATATTTGTCCTTTCTTTGTGCTAGGAACATTCCAAATCTTCCTTTCTAGCTATTTTGAAATACACTATAAATTCTTATTTACTGCAACCCTACAGTGGTTTTGAACCCCAGGACTTATTGCTTCAATTGAACTGTGTATTTGTACCCATTAACCAGCCTTTCTTCATTTCTGTACACTGGTAACCACCCTCTACTCACTATCTCCATGAGATCAATTTTTTTTAGCTAATTTTTTAGCTTAATTTTTTTTAAGTAAGAACATGCAACATTTGTCTTTCTGTGCCTGACTTATTTCACTTAACATAATATTCTCCAACTCCACCATATTTCTGCAAGCAGTTTAAAAGTTCCTAAAAAATCTAAAAAATAGGCAACATAGTGAGACTCTGTCTCTACCCCTCCTGAAAGAAAGAAAGAAAGAAAGAAAGAAAGAAAGAAAGAAAGAAAGAAAGAAGGAAAGAAAGAAAGAAAGAAAAAATTAGCCTAGCGTGGTGGCACGTGCCTGTAGTTCCAGCTACTTGGGAGGCTGATCCCTTGAACCTATGAGTTTGAGGCTGAAGTGAGCTATAATTACACCACTGAATTCCAGTCTAAGTGATTGGAGAGAAACTCTGTCTCAAAACAAAAACAAAAACAAACACAAACTAAAAATAGAACTATCATATGATCCCACTGTTGGATCCCACTAAGTAGTTTTAAATACAGTGATCCTGCAATTAAATGAGTTATATATAAAGTATTTAACATACTGCCTGGAGCATAATAAGCTTTCAAGTATTCAGTTTTTATGGTACCTCATTTTAAATACATATGTTCATATTTTACTTGATGCATATAATGATCAAATTATTGATTCTATTGTTTAGTTCACTGGCGTAATTTCAAAGTAATTATTGCCCAATTCACTAAAAAATTGTTAAAAGATTTCTCAGAGTTGGAACAAATCTTATGGGTATTCTATCCCATCTCCACACATAACAAGGATCTGCTTGAAGACAACACCTAAGTGCACATATACAAATAACATTTACCGGGCATTGGACAGATGAGAGAGGGGAGAAGGGGATGGATATATACATACATAATGAGTGTGATGCTCACCATCTGGAGAATGGACACGCTTGAAACTCTGCCTGGGGTGGGGGGCTAGGGCAACATATGTAACCTAAACATTTGTACCCCCATAATATGCTGAAATAAAAAAATAACAAGGATCTGCTTGAACAATGTTGTGCTTAGAGTTTTGGTATTAATTTTTAATAATTGGGGCAATTTATTGGACAAAATACTGACTTGAATTTTAAAGATAGCAAAGAAGAAATAGGAAGCAGAAAAGGATAAATGTCTCATTTGTGAGTTCATTTGAATTCAGTCTTATTAAGTTATGCAAGTTCTACTTATACATACCTGTGCTTAGTATTAATACATACAGTGATATTGTTAGAGTTGGTGGCAAAATATGTCATTGACAATATTAAAGCTGATTATGAGTCGACTATAAGTACAGTGGATAGACATTCCAGTTTTTCCTGAACAGCTTGGATTTATGCCCATTTTCAAGTAAAAATTACCAGTAGTATACCCTTTCATTCTCACAAATATCCCAGCTAAAATGATAAATTATATGTTGTCTTAATTACAAAGGGATTTTCTCTTGTTGTATAGCCACTTGACTAAGAAGAGTTTTGGTTACAAATCAGATAAACTCAATTTGAGTTAGCTTAGGAAAAAAGATTTCTTGGCTCTTAAATCTGAACCACAGGAAACTGAAGAGTGCAGCTGGTTTCAAGGACTTATCCATATTATACTATTTTTTAATTTATGTGTTCCAAGTAAACACTGAAATTCTGTCATTAATTGTTAGGGTTTTTTTTTTTTAAGCTTTTGTGAGATCTTACAAATCATCATCATGGCATAGTTTTAGCTAATATATGTGTACTTATGTATTTTAAAAATAATTTTGTAGTTTAATTCATTGAGTGACATGACATGTAGATCTTATCTACAAAGCAAAAACTATGCAAAAAACATAATAATCATTGACATGAAATTTTACTTGATTATTGAATCATGATGACAGTGTCTCCCTCTTTCTCTCTTTCTCTATGTGTCTTTCTTTCTCTCCTTCTGGTGTGTGTAATTGTGTGTGTATATATTAATATGTATATATTTTTATGTACACATATAGAGAGAATGATTAAGTATTCACAAAACAATTACAAGATTTAACCAGATGATGATAGAATAGTAGCCTCAACAAATATAAAGGACTAAAATGCATGATGAAATAAAACCAAATATTATATAAATACAATAATATATAATATGTATATTATATGTATAATCATAATATATTTTGGAATTAAGCATCAATTTTCTAAATATCCTGACCATGGGTCAAAAAAATCTCAATGAACATTAGAGAATATTTTGTACTAAATTATAATAAAAAATGATCTATTATACACCCGTGAAGTTCTGCTTCTACCTCAGATACAGAAAACCACACAATTGTATCTATTAATATAAGGACAATAATACAAATCCAATAATCAACAAACTATTAACTTTCCCTGAACCCATTAGAGAGCTAAGGCCACCATTCAACGTAGAGTACTGAATTACAAAGAATGTTCAACTCTAAGAGAGATGGAACATACAAACTATTTCAAATTTCACAGAACATGGGAGAAAGAAGAAGCTAATATAAAAGAGGAGATATATATATTTCTATACACACATATATACTTTGACTCCATGACTACTGTGAATTTGTGTGTGTAAACAGTAGTGGATATAGTAGCAACTCTAAGATACTGAACCAAGGGAGAAAGAAAGACACAGTATCATGAGGGATAATCTTTACTATCTTCTGATACAGACTACTAAACCTTCTGTACTGAATTTTGTAGTAAAATAAAATATGGCCTTACACTTAGTATTTTTCCATAAGTTATTTTAGTCTTTTTGATTTAAGTCAAGATGGAGAATATCGTTATTGTTTTAACAAAAATAATTAGGGAAGTTTTAACTTGAACAGTGAGATATACGAAACAAAACCGTGACTATAGAACAGAAAGTAGCAAATGGCATCTCACAGAAAATCTGATTACTTACCTAAAAAAACAAATATACTCAGCTGAAATATAAAACATGCAAGAAATTGACTAGACATTAAATGACTTAACAAAAATTTTTCAGGTTTCCTATATACACTTGTAGTATTAAAAAAAAACCCACTCTATATTAATTAGTTTACATACAATAATATACAGATCTTACTTATGTGAATCAAAAAATATGGAATAAAATTAATAGCACTTGTAGAACACCTATCAACATTTCCTGAAAAACAAAGTGATATGAATGTTTGTATACTAAACCTTGCATGGATATCAGTTCTTTATGAATTATTATAATTCATAGATTTAAAGATATTTTGATAAAATTATTTGTTATGCATTTTATTTTATAAGCATTATTTAAAAGTATAAAATGTGAGAACTGAGAAAAATTTTGGTAAAAAGAAAAAATGGTGAGATAACTTTAATACTAGATGATACAACACAAAGGAAACATTTTAGCAGTCAATATGATATTACGGGCATAACAACTAAGATTAATCAAAGGTTTAAGAAAAATCAGACAGAAATAAATACCTTGAACTCATATAGTTAAGTATAGGCAGAAAATTTATTGGTTAATATTTAACTTGAGTTTGTATAGGAATTCCAAAAGTTAACCTTAAAGGATGAATAAACAACTTTTTTTTTTTAAGGACAGGGTCTCATTCTGTCACACAGGCTGGAGTGCAGTGGAACAATCATAGCCTTGAACTCCTAGACTCAAGAGATCCTCATATCTCAGTCTCTTGAGTAGCTGAGACTACAGGCACATGGTGTCACACCCAGCTAATTTTTCTTGTTTATTTCTTTATTTTTTTGTAGAGATAGGATCTAGCTATGTTGCCCAGGCTGATCTTGAATTCCTGGCCTCAAGTGAACCTCCTGGCTGGACCTCCCATACTGCTGACGTTACAAGCATGAACCACCACACTTGGTCATCAACAATTTTTAAAAAGTGTCTTTTCTAACTAAGTACTTGTAGTAAATATCTGTATTAAAAAACATTAAGATGATAATGAAAATATTGATTGATATATCTATAAAATAATAATTGTGAGAAATATCTACTGAACTCAAATACAAAGAGCTTTGCATAAATATTGATTCATAATTCAATGGGACACAAAATTCTTTTTTAAAATAAGGGCAAATTACACGAGTAAATTAGTAACAAAAGCCAAGATTCAAATTATCCGGACATTAAAATAATGCTACTTTACTAGAAATC
>VSMD01118970.1:0-41992 GCA_008750895.1 Mirza zaza
ATCTCACTTTCTTCTCATCTTCCCTTTGAGCTCAAACATACAGCCTACTAAAAATGGAACTTTTTTTCCCTGAATGAGTAGTTTTCATAGATAGATAGATAGATAGATATAGATTTTTTCATAAATTGGGCCAAATTTTTTTAAAGGATTAATTTTTCATCACCATTCAAAGGACACAAATCCATCTTGGAGTAATATCTTAAGTTTTGACACACTGCTCTCCAGGTGAAATGCTTCTATTGTAATATATTCCATTGTAATACATTCCATTAAAGACTTCTTTGTGTTGAGGTGAAGTGCTGAAAAATTGGTTGGTGATTCTGTGGGAAAACAGTTAGCACACTTGGCAAGATCATGAGTTTCCCAGAGCTTCACATTTCTCTGTGTGCTGATGGTTGCCCAGGTCTTGTTAACAACCCCACTCGCACGTGGCCCTAGTTAAGAGGTGATTGGCAAGCTCTTCAGACTCTCTTGGGTAGGTTAAGCCACCACAGCCAGCATTTAGGCAGTAGCTGTTCAGATAAGGGCACCTTACCCAGAGCAAGGAATGATGTCCACAAGAAGGGTTGACCATTCATTCATTACACTTGTCAGATCATGGATGGAAAACTCTGCCTGTTGATTGTGTTCATCTTCCTCCTTCTGCCAGATCCCAGTCCAGACTAGCTGAGCTGTCAGTGCATCTCTGTGCATTATAGATTACCCCTTGCTGTGGAGGAACCTGCTGTTTGGTTGCAGGTGTATTTGAAATTGTGATCTGAGGCCTGAGGTATTTGCAGGTCCCAGAAAAAGGAGAGAGCCCCAGGTACCAAGCTGATAGGAAGACCTGTGTTTTTTGGCAATGTGTCTTATGAGCCTAAGATTTCAGAGAAATCAAAAAATGAATGGATAAATAAAATGTTTTATATGTATACAGTGAAATATTATTCAGCCATAAAAAGGAATGAAGGTCTAATACATGCTACAACATGGATGAACCTTGAAGACCTTATGTTAAGTGAAATTAGTGGGACACAGAATGACAAATTTTGTATGATTCCACTGATATGAATATCTAGAACAGACAAATTCATAGAAACAGAAAGTATATTAGGGTTTATTAGAGGATGGGGAGAATAGCGAACAGGAAGTTATAGCTTAATGGATACAGAGTTTCTGTTTGGGATGCTGAAAAAGCTTTGGAAATGGATAGTGGTGAAGGTTGCAAAATGTTGTGAATGCATTATAATTAATGCCACTGAAGTGTAAATTTAAAAATAGTTAAAATGGTAAACTGTATGTTATATTTATTTTACTACAATAAAAAATACTTAAAAAATAAATTTATGGCTTCTAATTTAAAAAAAAATAATAGGTTACGTACATATTCACATAGATAAAAAATTAAACCAATATATATTGAAATAATTCTTTACTCCTCTCCCAAATCCCATCAATTTTGTTCCCCTCCCATACCTCATAGATAACCCCTGCTACTAATTTCTCATGTATCTTCTCAGCATATCTTTATGCAAATAGCAAACAAGAATAGATATGAATTCTTATTTCCCCCTTTCATATATGCACATATTAACATATAAGCACTATTCTATTGCTTTATTTTTATATTTAAAGATAAAACCTAGAAATATTTCCAGTACATAAAAGCTACCCTTTTCTTTTATACTGTTGTATAATGTTCCATTGTGCAGATGTACCATAGTTAATTTAATCAGTCCTTTGGTGATGTAATTTGAATTCTCTTAAATTTTCAATATTTATAGAGTTCTATAGTGAATAATGTTATAGACTTGTCATTTATGTGTGCAGTTTTTAGTACAGGATCAATTCTCAAGATTGGGATTGCTGAACTCAAAGAACAATCACCTTTGTAAGTTTGATAGCTATTCCTACTACTCCTCCACCAGGTTTGTATCCACCAACAATGTCATGAGGATGTCTACTTGCTCAAAGTTTCAACAAAAAATGTGTTAAATTTTATTTGGCTAATATCATGAGTAAAAAAAATGGTAACTGAGTATCTTTTCCATTTATATTACCCTTACAAGTACAATTGAGCATCTTTTCATATATGTAGAGGTCATTGCTTTTCGTATTGATCTAAAAGTTTCCAAAATCCAAAGGAATGAGTGCTAATGTCAGTGTTTCAGACTGGGACAGGCGGGAGGGAGATAATTGGAGGAATGGTGTCTGTCTAATTCTCCCCATCCCCATTCACAGGAAACACAATCTTCCTTGGACAAAAGCTACTTCTTAATATCCTGGGAGAGCCTGCTTTGGCTGGTGTGGAGTGAGGTTTTAGGGAGAAGGCAGTGTGTCCTCTGTGTGCACTGGATCACAATTAGTATGAAAAGTGGACTGTGAGTCAATAAGCCTAATAAAATCACTTTGTCTAATGTGATACCAACCTTTTCATGCAATTTCCAAAGAGCTGCCTGTGAAAGTCTCCTCAAGAAAGATGATCACCTGAGCTTGCAGATTTCATCCTATATAGCTCCACAATTTCTTGGGAGAAACCACAAAGCCATTCAATCATTCCCTTTGAGATGGGAATAAATAACAACAATGCCTCATAAATAGCATCAGTTGGCTGTGGGGGCAAGCTGTCATTTCCAGGAGAGGGATGTGGTTTTCTACCCAAGGGTGCAGCATATGATCATATTTAAAAATTCCAAAGATAGCAGAATTCAAATGGGTTGGTTTTGTCATTAAGCTGCCTGCAGGTGTTCCATTTAGATCAGATGCCACATTTGCAAGAACCAGAAGGAAAAGAGTGGGCTTTTGCCTAATTCAGTGAATCCAGAAGAAAATGAACATTTTTTTCCCCGTGACAAACTGAAATTTGCCTCAGATGAGCTTGACATATTGCCAGCCTGCGTTCTAACTTTGTCTGAGAATGTCACTCCACTCCTCCACAGTTGCCAGGTACAGAGGCCAAAAGGAAAAAGAATGGGGCTTTTCTAAGACTGCTGGGTGATATCTTCCCCACAATCCATCCTGATGTGTCACTGCAAGTGTCCAGGGGACAAGAGTAAGAGAGAAAAACAAAACGAGACACATTCTTGAGCCCAGAAATGACTTCTGGTGAGAGGAAATAACCAAGGGACGTGATAGATTCAGGACACCTATAGCCAACCTGGGCTGGATCAGCATTTGTAAGTTTTTAACCAAGAAATATTGATTTATGTTTATTATGCTTTATGGCACTTTAGAGCAATTTATAACATTTACATTAAGGAATGGATGGGCTGGGAGAAAAGCCAATATGAGCATGAAAAAAGATGAAGTGCTGTCAGGAATAGAGACTTTCAAGTATCAGGTACAATTTCTTGCTTTTGCATTGTATCTGAACTATTTAACATGAAACAAGAAAATGATTATTGATTTTAAGCTACACACAAAAAATAATGAGGCAAATTGAACAAACCTAAAAGAATTATTAACACACACACACACACATATATAAATACATACATACTTATGTATATCCTCAACCATTAAAAACAAAAATAAAACCCTTCTCCATACACTTATTTTAAAAAGGCACTTAAGTAGTGCTATTACATAAAATGAAGGGAACAAATAGTACTGTATAAAGTGTTTTTATTTTGAATGTGAGTTATTTTAATAAAAAACAAACAAATACAGCAAAATACTCTGGATCTTTGCCAAGACAGTCACTCTCATTTCCTAATAACTTTTGATGAATAAGGAAAGACTTCGGAGACCAGAGACATTTTCTTTATACAAGTCCCACAGGAGCAGCTCCAGGATTGTAGCATTAAGTAAACAAATGAAAATATGCAAAGTAGTCTCAAGAGGCAATAGTACTGTGTATTGAGAAATATAGTTTTACAGATACAGAAGTTGTTCATTCTTCCCATGATTGCCTATTAATATCATCAATACTTATTATTAGAAAACACGTTCAGAGCAAGAAGTTGCCAAAGACATTTATCTAACTAATTACTATTACATTAGCATTTTTAAATGGTGTGATACATTTGCTAGGGTGTACTGTATATCTCTTTCAAACATAGTCCTAATTCTAGAATAAGTCTAGCTGAGATAAGGATAAAATAGCAGCTGGGAGTAAGGTGCAGCACAGCAAATATTTTTAGGATGAATATAGTTTTTAATAACTTTAATTTGTATTTTTCATTTAGGAGAATGTCTATGATTCTTTAGGAATAGTATACATATACATCATGAATTGAGTTTTGAATTGAGTTTTGAAAGACTTAAGAAAAATGGTTTGATGATCAAATGAGATACATGTCTAAGAAAGTGAGGATCTCATCAGAGAGAAAGTTTAGGTTTGGTAGATGAGAGTTGTAATAAGGGCTCCCCAATAAACTTACAATAAAAGCTGGAAGTAAGAATGGTATTAACAAGCAATTTCGCATCAGCATAGGACACTGAAGATAAGATTAAATGTGACTTCATGCATGAGAACAAATAAACAAAAAATTAGAAATGGAAAAAGCTGACTACAAGGATAAAGAAAAGACTGTGAAAGAGTAAACCTCAGTAGAAATTGGTTCAATTTGATTTGGGAGAAATCTGATCCATAATAGGGAAATGAGTGGGACCAAGGAAGGCTATATTCCCCAATTATCTAACATCATGCTCTTTCTCAGTCCAATATCAACACTGTATTCTACTTACTGGTTTACACTATAGAATTTAGGCTGGCATTCATGGCCCTTCAAATTTTGGTCCTAATCTAACACTCCAGTGTCAGGTGGCCAAAAATGAGGATCAATTCCACATACAGATATTGCAAAGATAATCCATTTCCAAACAGGAATTAGGGATGAAGGCAGAGTAATATTTTTTGTGAATGTGTCTATGTGCACTGCTGGGTCTCTTTGTTCAGAGTCAATGTCCTGAGGATACAGGTATGGATTTACAGATAAGAGGCCATAGCAGTGTATCTAAATGAAGTCTCCAAAAACAAGTGGGGTTGGCTTATTGTATATTGTGTGCTTGGATGGGGAAGATGGGTGTGTGTACATGTAAACAGTGAAAAAATAAGTTAAAATATTTTATATTGAAATGTTCCTTTAGGCAGTTAAGGTATAATCATCCTCCTCTAACAAAACAACTACAAAAAAAAAAAAAATAGTTTAAGGCCATAGTGGTGGGGTTAGAGTGAGGGTTAGTACTCTGGGAAGCCAAAAGTTCTAGAGAAATATCTCTGCTGAGATCCCAAGAGTCTAGCAAGGGCTTGAGGTTAAAAATCATTAAAGAAGTTCAAATGAAGTACTAAAATAGAGGATTTAACGCCAGATTTGGGGAGCTGAAAGAGCCAGAAGATTGAAGAGCTGGGAATAGCAGGTCAAGTAGCAAAGCCTGAGGGTGTTAGGCTTATATTTGAGATGAGTCTGATATGTGTAGTTTGAGTCCATGCTTTCTTCTCTGTGATGTGTGAGCGGACTAGTTACATTTAATGGGCTGATAGAGCCTGTTATGATCAGCTGACTTCACTGGGTCATTTTATTCAGCTATAGCTTGAGTTGTAGGGACAGAAAATTTGTGACATTGGAGTAACCCTATTGTCCCAGATACTCCACCTAATAGACAAATTATTTTCCTGGTTGGCTGCTCCTAATCTATGTGATAAAGAAGTGAAATGTCCTGAAGCCTGACTTGATACCTTGAAATCTGAGTCCCTAAGTCTGCTTTAGCTCTTCTGAAAGGTAGCAGTCTAGGTGGCCAAAGGTGGTCTTGATCATTAAAAGTTCAGCTTCAGGGTTTGGCAATTGACTTTCACCAGTATCATTTCCTCACAACATCAATGCTGGGAAGGAATTTCCTACCTTCTCCAAAGTCAGAAGCCTCTATTATATGAGGTAGAGTAGACCAAGATCACAGTACATGTTAACCCATTTTTTAAATACCAGAAATTTACATATATGACTAGGACCCAGAAAACACTTTTCTTTTCCAAGGAGATCATTTCTACCATCAAGATAGAAAAATGGACCAGTCAATAGTAAACATCGAACCACAAAAATTACTATCTCTAATCATCTTCAGGTATATACCATCAATTTTTAGTCCAGCATCGTACAATTGTGTTGTACTCTTGTGTTGGCAGGAAAAATGTGGCCTAGGAATCTTATTCAGGTTCTTAAACATGCGTTTCTTAGGGTAGGTCCTGGTATGTCGCTCTTGTTTATACCTCAGGTTCTTGCAAGGCTAGATGCATTAAACAGATCAGGATTTTGTCTAGACAAGTGATGATCAGTCCTTGATCTAAGGCACCTTGAGGAAGGAAGGACACCAGCCTAATGGCATTCCGAGTTGCTAAGGGATGTCTGGGTGTCTGCCTTCCATTCAATGCCCTTTCAGACCCAGACAAGGTTGTAGGTGCACCGAATAGCCAATAATTCATTCATCAGAGAATCAAGAAGAGGCCGTATCACCTGGATAATGTGTCTTGTCTAGCTTGGTCTAAGGGAGCGGGGAAGACAGAAGAGAAGGCAAAGTTCTCCTTCAGGAAGGGTAACGATTTCTGCTAATGCACTAAAAACCAGGTGTAGGGAAATCACAACCCATATCACGTGGCCCCAGCGTGAGACCCAGGCAGGGTCCAAGAATGGCTCATCTGAGTGTGGCAGCCTAGGCTCAGGACACTGAGGGAGGATGGCTGTTCTGAAGCAGTGGGACTTGTGAGTAGCTGCTGCATAGATGGCTGATGGCAGGAGGTGAGAAATGACTCTGGGGTGAGCAGAGAGAAAGCATCTGACAGATGGAGGAGCATCCCACCAAATTCAAATAGCAGGGGTCTAGAAGGTGACTGTAGCTGCCAAAAAGGCTGAAAGGAAGAGTCTGGGTTCTTCTGAGAACAGAAGAGAATTGCCGAGGGAACTAGGATTCCAGCAGTGACACTGCTTGAGGTCCCAGCAAACAGAGAAGACAGCGTCCTTTCTCCATCAGAGATTCTCTCAGTTCTTTGTATTTCCAAATATAACTTTTCCATGCTATTGGCAGGTGGAAATATTTCAATATTTTAAAAATAGTGCTTAACATAAGCTAGTTAGTTATCTGTCTTATTGAAACAGTTTATAGACAGGATTCCCCCCCCCCCCTTTAATAGTACTAGTCGCTACTCATTATTTTCATCTTTGTACTCTGAGATTCATTTTAGGCAAGATCTCCATTTGTATCAAAGAATGCCAATTTCTGACATCTTTGCCAAAGAAAATCTTGCCAAATTGAAATCAGTTTTGAAAAACCAAAGATAAATGTACATGTCTTAAAGGTCTAATTGTATTATTTCCTTCTTTGTACTTTAGTTACTTTGACAGATGGGTCCTTCACAATATACTCATTGTTCAGCTGGAAACCCCATGAAGCTGTAACCTGAACCCCTTGTCCTGAGGCCACTGGATGGCTATCTCCATCCAATGGTGTCTGTGAGCCCCAGCAGAGAGGTAAGTAAAGAGTTATTAAGTCACTTGAAATTGCTTTTAGTGCACTGAAAAGTAGTTGGGCCATTTCAGGCCATAGCAATGTGGCAGAATGCCCAATTGCCTACGTCAAGCAGTGTTTATAAATTAGAAATTACCAGCCATTTGGTTCCTTGCTGATCAGCCAGAGTCCCTGGAAGACTGTGCCGACATGCCTGGGGCAGAGTTGTTACTGGACAAAACAAAGCATAGCTCTCGGTTAATCAGTCATGATTTGTCTACCTGGTGGTGTTATTGGAAGAGATTTGGAAGCAGACGTCCCTTCAATTGCAGTGCTATGTGACTAATTATTCCAACTAAAAGCAACTATTAAAATACTTCTTTGAGAGTTCTCTTGCCAAGCACAGGAAACTGACCAAAAATTTCAATTCAGCATGATAAGTGCTTGTCGTATTTCACTCACCTAGTTAACCAAGCTTTACTGAGCAGCACCTACTATGTGCCACATATAAAACATGATTGCACTAATCCCCTTCCTTTGTTTTTTTCATTGAGTCATTATCTGAAATTATATTAAGTCCTTTAGGGTATGAATGGATTTAATTTTCACAATAACCCCCGGAAGAAGGTATGGCTAATGATTCCCATTTTATAGCTGAAGAAACTGATTCAAAGAGTTAAGTAAGTTTCCCAGGGGCCCCATGGCTAGAAAACTGAGTGCAACAGACAGGGCTCATTCTCGCCTTCTAGTTGGTGACTTGGATCATCTCAGGATCTGTTTAGGTTTCCAAGAATCTTCCTTGACAAGGTCTGGACGATCCTTATGATGCCTGTCTTCCTCTCCCAGCAGCCTGGAGCAACCCCAGCCTGGAGTAGTTATTGCTGACCAGTTGCCTCCCATTCTCAGACCAGCCCAGCATCCCCCTAGAGTATGACTGACATCCATAGCCCAAGCTGAGGTCAGCCCGCCTCTCTCAGTTGCTCCCTCTCCTTCTACTGTGTCGAAAATCAGTCCTGCTATGACTTCACAGACTGATGGCAGGCCACACTTGGGACACTTGGAGACTTGGGAAAAATAAAGGGTGGGGGAGAGAAAATACTGTGACCAAAGGAAAAATGGCTAGAAGAAACAATTAAGCAGACTTTAAACTAAATGTGGTCAATGGAACACACATGCTTATTTTCAAAAGCCCCCAAATGATAAGAACAAGAGGAGCAGAGAAAAAAGCATATGAGTCATGGCCAAGTGGTAACTCGCATAGACTTGGGATTTCTGGGAATGCACATTCCTGATGGAGAGAAGCCAAGAGAAGACCACAAAACCCTAAAAAGACCCAGGTACTGGAGTCTACGGTGCAGCTTATAAAGAGAGATGGGAAGGCAGCTCAACCCGGATGGATAGAATGAAACATTGTAGGGAATAGTAATATCCCTACATGCCTTTTCTTATTCCACACAGCTGATCAGCTGCACCTACCTAACTCTGGAAAAAAGGGGAAGGTTACCATAAAGATTCTCATCAAAGTGAAGTTCTGGACAGGTGGACATGAGACACTCAGACAATAGAAGGGAGGCCAGCACTGAAAGTGAAGGCATTGAGTAATCTTCTAAATTCTACGTGGTAAGACGCCCAGTCCACTCTTTCTCCACCCCTCCCCTGGAGGATCCAGACTGCAGACTATCAGGTTTTTATCCCACTTGGTAGAAGAATAGAGGACCAGCTTCAGCAGAATTTATTAGTCCTAGAGAAAACAGTAGCAGTCAATGAGCCTGGCGTCCTATAGCTTAGTACCAGCTCTTCAGAGCCTCACTCTGAAGTGGAGAGCTATCCAGTCATGTGAGAAAAGCTGCTATTATTAAATATGGAACCCAAAACAGAAAGAAAAGAAAATGTACAGAAAACAAGAAAACTGAAAAAAAAAACTTAAAAATTTTAATTAATACAATTAGATGGTTAAGAGAAGAAGTTGTATTTTTTTTTAAAAGAATGGAGGATAATTTAGGACATCTCTTGAATAGGAGAATAAGTAGAAAAATAAATTGAAAATAGGTGAGAAAAGGTAAGAAAAGCAGATAATCAAATCAGGATATTCAATAGATAGACAATAGCGGCTCCATAAATTGAGAAAATAGAAAATGAAAGGTAAGAAATAGGAAATAATAAAAGAAAATTTCACAGAACTCCAGCCATGAGTTCTAAAATAGTTCCTGCATATGGTAAGAACTTGTGAAATGTTTGAAATACAAATTCTAAAGAATTTATTGGCAGACATTGCAATGAATGAAAAGAACCCTCATCAGGAAAACCTGAGACAAAGAGAGTATCTTAAAAACTTGCAGAGAAGGATCAGCATCAAAACGGTTTTGAACTTCTCAATAGCTTCCTTAGAAGCTGGAACTGAATGGAGAAAAACCTACAAAATTTGAAGGAAAATGATTATATAAAATTCTATACCGAATCAAATTACAAATCAATTATGAGGATAGAATACAGACATCTTCAGACATGCAACAACATTTCAAAATAATCATTCATCTCTCTCCACAGCCCCAGACACACTCACTCTCCTGGGAAGATGCTGGCTTGTGTGTTTCAAATCAGTGGAATCAAATCAAGGAAGACAAATGATGGGAAAAAAGCTAAGGGAATTCCCAGGATGAAGAGGAAGGAAAGTCCCAGCAAAATAACAACACTGAGGCTATGAGAGCAATCAGTCCTGATCAGAATCGTAAAACAGAGGGTTCCAGGAGGACTATCATCAAAAAACCCCACAAAACTAGTATGCCCGACTGCATTTATAGGGGTGAAAATTCAGTCAGATAGATTACAGAGACTTTGATAATAGATACATGCAAATAAATGAGGCAATTATTAATATTAAATCCTGGAAAAACAAAAAGTTATACAAGAAAAGAAATATAACCATGCTGTCTACAAGATTTGATATGAACAAAGATGTAACTTAAACATAACAATGTAAACACCAAACCTAGACGTTAACATGTATTCCAGAACTGTCACAAAAAGATAAAATATATGTGTTAGCAATAATGTAAGACTACTAAATCCTAGTCTGTGTTAGAAGAAAGTAAATATGCAATTTATAAAATTGAAAAAAAATCTAAAAGGAACAGTCCAAGCATGTTATTTAGAAATGTGAAGGTAAATGGCAGAAGAGACAGCAAAGCAATAAAAAAGTGATTGCCCTGCAACCTGGGCTAGCAGGTGAGATGTGCGGAGTGAGGCACTATTCTTTTTAATTGAAGGAGTTATACCACTTGACTTTCAAATCAGATATATACTTGTAAATAAAAGTTAGATGAGGAAGAAAGAGGGAGAGAAGAAAAAGAACAAGAAGGGGAGAGGCACGGAGGGAGGGAGGTAAAGAAAGAGAAAGAGAGGGAAGGAGCATAACATATTAGAAAAGTATCCAGTGAACTGGTACTGAGTGCTTTGGGTTCTCCAAGGATGAAGGGATGTCTATCCCAGGACAGTCAGTGCAAGATCTCACAAAGGAGGCGAAATTCAAAGGAAAGGTTGAGTTTAGACAGGTGGTAGAAGGGTAGCCAAGAGGCGCATTGTGAAGTAGTCACTGAAGTAAGTTTACAGGCAGTGTGTTTAAGGCTTTTGGTAGCCCATAGAATGATGGCTTTGTTGGGGGTCAGAAAACAATACCCCAAAGTATGGCACTGTAGCATGCTGAGCACTTTGAACCAAAGAAAAGTAAAAGGCCTTAGAAACAGCCAGAGAACCAAGAACTTTCTATTCTTCCCTTTGTTTCTCCTCCCACTCCAGCAAGTGCAGGAAAGTACTCTCTGTGGAAGTTCCCTTATCTGGCTGTGAAATGCAATTATTTTAAACCCCCCTCCAGGGGAATCTCATCAAGTAACCAAGAAAGACTAAGCACCTGAGAAAAGACTAAAAGACTTTCATCTATTCTTCAGAGGGCAGCTCCCAGAGATTACAGAGACTTTATCTGCATGATAAGACAACCTACTTTCACAGGGAAGTTTTGCCCCTCACCTTCCTGGAATTTGTTGCCGCTTCCTTCAGAGATCAGAGGAATTTTGTCCCAAGACATTGCCTGTTTTTTGGGCTCATCCAATGCCTGTGAAAATCATTTACTACTCCTCAAAACTGCCTACATCCCTCACTTCCCTGTCCCTTTTGAAGATAGTATTTGAGCTTCAACCATCTCACCCTTTTTTGAGTCTCCTATTTTGCATAACTCCCATGCATAGTTAAACGTTAATAAATTTATATGCCTTTCCTCCTGGTGTTCTAATGTCAGTTTATTCTAGCAGACTTGAACCTTTAGAGGGGGATAAAAAATTCCCATTGACCTATAACTTCGTATGAAATAAAAAGACATCCCTAATATTTGATAATTTTTCAAGTTGGGTAATGATATAGGGGAGCACTGTCTTTATAGTGTTGGAAATCTTCTAGTCTTAAAAAGCGAAGAAAAAGTAAACGGCACACTCTTGAAGGAGGCACTACCCCACCCACCCCATAGGCAAAAGACCTGTGAACAGGTGACAAGCATGTGCAAATTTGAATGTTGCCTTTTCTTTCTGGTGGGCACAATGACATGTAGGGCACATGGGTTGGTGAGTAGAGTGTGAGCAGAATTTCAGTCTCCTCTTGCTCCCTTGGCTGAGTGATTCCAAATTCCCTGCTCCAGGTTCCTGATCCACACTCTCCTAAGCCTGCCCCTGGAAAGATAGAATAAAACTGCAGAAAGTAGGCAAGGAATGTGGCTTCTTCCCACCTCCTTTCTGCCACAGGCTTCCAGGCATAATGCAATATGGAGCTGTGAGAAAAGAGGAGAACTGAATAGACCTGAGTTTGAAATTTGGATTATGACCCTGTACTAGATATTTCAGTTGATAAAATTAGATAATGTTTATAACTAAAAGTGAGTAGATGAGTTTTTATGGTGTGAGTACTTGAGATGTCATCCAAGTGGTAGGACACAACAAGTTTACGGGCCAGGTTTAAAAGGACACTGGGCAAGAAATCAAAGTTGTTTTCTGGGTCCAGCTGGTGCATTAAAATTATTATGAAATGATTTTACTATGTTAATGGAGGTATATCTATTACTATCAGGAGAACAATAGATGAATCAGATATATATTGCCCATTACTGTATCTGCTAGATATTATGCCTTAATACTTAAATATTGGCCCAGGTAATAGTACCACAATCCTACATATACAAAAAGCAATTCAGAAGAGGCTATAAAAATTTAACATGATAAATAGAGGAAGTCAAATAATTTCATAATGGTATCACATCATTTTGACAGACTTAACTTCATTTTGAGGTTATCTCAATCTGGTTTCACTTAAATTAAAAAGTAATTTGATTTATACATCAGGATGTTTTACATATGTGTATACATACATTTTTTAGAATATTTATGTTTTCAAAAAGACCTCAAAAATGCAAGCTTTAGAATTTGCATCATCTTCTGACCATGTACATGAGCCCCTGTAGGGTTTTGGTTTTTTTAAACATCTTTTATTGAAATATAATTTAGATACCATAAAATTCACCAAATTAAGTGGTTTTAATATAATCTGAGAGTTCTGAAGCCATCACCACCATCTAAATTTAGAATATTCCATCACTCCAAAAGAAGTCCCCTGCCCATTAACAGTCATTCTCATTTTCCCCACTCCCACCCCACCAGGCCAAGGCACCCCACTCAATATTCGTCACTATAGACATGCCTATACTGAACTTTATGTAAGTGGAATCACATGATATGTGCCCTTTGGTAATTGGTTTCTTTCACTTAGTATAATGGTTTCAAGGTTCATTCCTCTTGTGGCATGTGTAGTACTTCATTCCTTTTAAATGCTGAATAACATTCTTTTGTATGAATATTTTCATCAGTTGATGGACACTAGGGCTATTTCCATGTTTTGAATATTATGCATAATGCCACTATGAACAGTTAGGCACATGCTTTTGTGTGGATGTATATTTTACTTTCTCTCGGTTATGTACCGAGAATTGAAATTGCTGGGTCATGGTAGAGTTAAACAAGATACTTCTCTGCCTTTATGTTTAACTTTATGAGGAACTTTAGAAATATTTTTCAAAATGGCTGCATCATTTTCCATTTCCACCAGCAATGTAGGAGGCTTCTAATTATTCTACATCCTTACCAACACTTGCTAGTTTTCTTTTTTTCCTTTTGTTTTTATTATAGCTATCCAAGTGAATGTGAGTGGTTTCTCATTATGGTTTTAATTTTCATTTCCTAATGACTAATAATTTGAACATTTTTTTCATATGGTTAACAATATAGAAATCGTTAGCCATTTCTATATTTTCTTTGGAGAAATGTCTGTGCAAATTCTTCGTTCATTTTCAAAGTAGATTATTTATCTTTTTATTATTGAGTTGTAGGAGTTCTTTATATAGCCTAGATAACAGTACGTTATCATATGTATGGCTTACAAATGTATTTTTTTTTTGTATTCTATGGGTTCTCTTTTCACTTTCTTGATAATATCATTTTCAACGCAAAAGTTTAAATTTTTATATAGTCCCATTATCTA
The DNA here is from genome assembly GCA_008750895.1 of Mirza zaza. Taxonomy (NCBI): domain Eukaryota; kingdom Metazoa; phylum Chordata; class Mammalia; order Primates; family Cheirogaleidae; genus Mirza; species Mirza zaza. The sequence continues at coordinate 13,993 of VSMD01118970.1, forward strand.
CTTTTTCTTTTGTTGCCTTTTACTGTAAGGTCAGGGAAATGCTGGGGGGAGGTTCAATGCTAAATAAAATATAGCTTATGACCCAAAATGAGCATATATGACAAGGGATGCCATCACTGGTGTAATAAAAGTGTAAAGCATATTCTGTTTAACACTGATCATTTCATGTACAACATGTCCCCCAAATCTTCTTGGCTTGGTTAACACTATACAGCCTTCAAGTTTCAGGTGAGACATAATTTCTCAAGGAAGCCCCCCCAAGAGAGGTACTCTCTTGTGTGTTCTCATAGCACCTGTACATCACCTGACATTTTGTCTGTACCATAACCCACTTGTAGTGGTATAATCATCCACTTGTAAAGATGAGGAAACTTGTAATCACTGTACTTATATAGTGAGCAACTACTAGGTGTCAAGGGGCATACTACTTGCTGTAGGTGTATTCTCTCATCACCTTAAAACGTCATTGTATATCATTACCAGCCCAATCTTAACAGATGAGGAAGATGTGGCTCCCAAATGGTAAGGAATTTCCTCAAATTTATGCAAGCAATTTGTTGCGGAGCTAATATTTGAACCCAAGTATGATGCCAAAGCTAGTAAAGATATCGGTGTTATTTACTATATTGATAATGGATTTATAACCAAGTAATGAGTTTTAAAAGGAGGTGATACACCTTTACACTATACATGAATTATATCATTTCATCCACAAAAATATTACCATGTGATTGTTTGAGTTAATAAGTTATATTTCATGAGTAACCAATGTAACTATAGAAGCTTTTCAGGAAATTCATTGGAAAAACATAATGAAAGTGAGATAAGCATTGTCTTTTGGTCTATGTGTATTCTTAGTAAATGCTCCAAATTGGAGAGTTTCACTGTGTAACTCTTACTAATCTCCTTAGAGGATTTGTGTCAGAATTAAATGTACAAAGAATTAAATGTACACATTGACACATCTTTAAAAGAATGGTGGCTTTTAATATAGACAAAAGGTAAATATTGGGAACAAGAAACATGTCTCTAGAACTGGAATTCAAATGTGAAAGATTTTATATTAACTGTATTCATATTTGAAAATATAATACATAAAAATATAAAACATGAACCATAATTCTTAAGAGATATTATATTAAGAGATATTATATTCATAATTCTTAAGAGATATTAATATGATTGTATCAATGTCATAAGTAAGGAAACTACATTTGTGAGTCTACCCATTCAAAATGTGACTGATGCTGAATGCTATGTTACTTCAATTGGTATTTTTCTGATATGTCATAATGATGAAAAAGTCACAACAATTTAATTATTGATATTTCATAAGAAGGGCCATTCAGATTCAGAAAACTGACTCTTGTGTAGTATGAACTCACCGTAAATCACCAACAAGCAGTAAGAAAACTCAATAGTTTTTGTGTGCCTAATACATCATATGTATAGCATACATTATCTAATATAAACTTCACAATAATTTTGCAAGGTAAGAATGAGAATCCCTCTTTTACAGATTCACAAACTGGAGCTCAGAGAGACTGTAGAAGTGGCTCCATGTTTGGAGCTGGTTAGATGGCAAAGCAAGAATCCAGTTTATATCATGTCCCATTACCCATGCTTTTCCTAGTAGGGCATTCCCAGTCTCAGAATTCCTCGCCTCCAGCCCCTTGCTTTAGACACTGGTTCAAGCTGCCTTTAGATGTGAAGATAATGCGTTAAGACACTGAATGCTGACATTGAGATTTTAGTCCTGTTTAGTGACAATCAATTTATCAAGAACTGGAGCAAACTCAAAAGCTCCATTTTTGGATGATACTAGTATAATCACCAAAAGTGAGTCATCCCTTAAACAGTAATAATTGGCATAATAGTAAAGGTCCTTTGTTCTGACTGCCAGTGTTTCCTAGGAATAATGCTCCACCCTGCATTCATTAAGAAGCCATGTGACATCTCTGCGACCTCTGACACTAAGGTCTGACCTTTCCATGAACCATTCAGAGTGCAGTCACTGACATCAAGCATTCTTTCTACTGTATCATTCCAAGTTCCACGGCTCTTATACAAGAAGATTTAGTGAAATATCCTTTTTAAAAACCTAAGAAATCAAAGTATTCTGTTATTAACCTTGCCTCAAATAAGTTACATGTTTTTGGTGTGATAGATATGTGTATGGTAACAGAAAGCAAAGCATAGCCTAAAAAGTTTCCTGTGAGAATCTTCAGGAAAACTGAAATCTGGGAGTATTTAATAATTTTGAAGTCAAGTTTGTGACCATAAATGTATTATGTTACTCAGAATAACTAGGTACCTTCCTCAGGCAAGTCCTAAACAGAAACTTGGGATGACAGGAAGTGAACCAGAGACTATTGTGAGCTCAATGCTTCCTAAAGGCCTCCTGGAAGAATCTCAGCCTTTACGACATCATTGTCTCTTGGGACCTCCACATTTGTGTACTTTCTCCAGAAAACATCAGTGTTTTCCTGCTTTGTCTGTTTCTTGCTGTGGTCCTTTGTACATGTGTTTCCCCATTCTTTTGTGTTAAATGAGGTTTTTGGAAACAGACTATTTGGCACCTTGGCTTTGTCTATAGCACCTTTTCTGAATTCTCCCTTTCCCAGCTCCATCTGGGCTTCTGTCATTGGTAGATAGGGGAGAAGTTGACCTGCAATGATAATGGTCAACCAAAGCCTCAGCATTTCCAGAAGGGAGCACTGAAGAAGGGATTACCTGCCAGTGCTCCCACTGTGTGGCCCATGTAGCTGGTCATTAGACTCTCTCTCACACACCTGTGCTCAGAACTAGATACAGGTGACCTGCAGGGGGACCTGCAGAGAGGGAGGCTGCACTCTGCAGCTGAGGCCAACCCTGAAGAGACTATTAGCTGGAGGCTGTCTGCTGACCACTTGCCCTGAAGCTGGGCAGCACAACCTTCCCCGCAGGAGGATCTGAGTGGCACATTCAGATGATCACCACACTTCCTATGCCACTCCAGAAAAAATGCTCTTCCTTACCACACATAGAGTGATGTCTACTGAAATCTCATCTTCCAGACATTAATTTTCATGCAAATATTTCTGAGAAGTAACCTTTTTAAGCTGGTACCTGGTATTGATTTTTTGGTGAAACAGCTTCCTTCCTTTCCCAAGAGATTTAGAAAGAATCAAGAAGGTGTTAGACACAGGAGCCAAAGAGCCCAGTGCAGTGGGGTCCAAGTGGTGTAAACCAATGCCACTATTTTGCAGAGGGTTGTCTCCTCACTTTATAGATGAAGAGACCAAGGCCAAAAGAAGGGAGGTGGCCTAGGCAGGGCCCTCCACCTGGTGAGATCAAAATGTAGCCTCCTCCTCTGAGCTCTTTCCTCTTACCTCCTCTTACCCAAGCATTCTGAGAATTGTAGGGTCTTTGCCAAAAAAGACAGGGTATTTCTCTTTAAAGTGCAAAACAGGGTCTATACCCTGAAAGAGTCATTTGGACTTCACTTGGAAACAGAACAGAGCTGTGGTGTTAGGAGTGAACTCATTGCTATGCGAGTGTAGACTATGAGGAATAATGGTGTACTAGTGTGGGAAAAACACAAAAACAAGAGCCCTCCAACCTCTCTAAATCTTAGTTCTTCGTTGCTCAGATGGGGATAATGAATCCTGCTTGCTTACTTCCCAGTGTGGCTGTGAAATTTTAAGAAGAAAGAGCTGGTGAATATACAGTACATTATTGTTTAACAACAGGCAAGCACTTTTTAAGAAATCTTTGTAGATGCAGTGATAATTTACAATATTAAAGAACCAAGACTGCCTGAATTCGGAACAACCTCAGTGAAGTCCATCTATAAACCCCAGTCCAGCTGTTCCATTAGTGCCCACAAAGTGAAAAGCAGACTTACCTTTAGGGTTAAGATCCCAAATCATCCACACATGTATTTTCACTGATATGACATTTTCTGAAATGTGAGTCTCACTGAAGTCCATTGGGCTGAGAAAGTACTTTGGATTACTGTGCAGCAATGCCTTGTGTCTGCCTATTGGATGTACTTTCTTAATGGCAATTCCCATCTACTGGGCTTTTGGGAAATGATGTTTTTTTCAGGGTTATTGGTCTTATTTTCTATTGAACATGGAAAATATTTCAGATACTTATACAGGTTTGAAATTATTTTTAGCACCTAAACATTTGGAACAAAAAAGATGCTCTAAGAAAGGCAACGACAACAACAACAGAAACAACAGCAACAACAACAAAAGCAGCAGGTTCTATGTAAAGCAGGTGGCAAAGAGAAATGGCATTAAAATAGCACATGGCCAAGCGGTCTCAAGAGAGGCCCTGACTATTGGCACTGGATGTGGATCCTTCAGTAATTACGGAGCTCAGTGACCTGAGAAAGAATCGGCAGTGTGCAAGCTGCACTCCTCATGCATCCCACGCCGCGCCTTTGCCAGCTGGGGGCCCTGGGCTGGTTTAAATTCCAGCAAGAATCTCATACCAGTGCAAACATTTGCATAATACAGGGTATTTATCTTGGCTTCAAAAAAGGTAAGCAAGCATCTTTTGGAGCTCACCTGACATTAAAAAAATGTTTAAACTTGGGGTATTAGCCTGTTGAAATTATCCCATTTGATGTATTTGTGGTGACTCAGGATTTTTTCTCTTTTTTTGGTAATAGTAATTCCCCAACCTTAACATTTCATTTATCTGCATTTACTGAATGGGATATAGAGTGAGGAGGAGGGACAACTTAAAGGCCAAGCCTGGCTGTATGCATCCCTTAATAGTGGCTGTGATGTCCTCAGGATTGACCTGCAAGGAATTATCATCATACATCAAAAAGTGATGCGTATGATCTGCCGAGAGTAGGGTTGTGCAGTAACTTGCTTTTTCAGTGGTGCTAGATTCTTCCACTCCCTCCTGACCTCTCACTGAGAGCACCGAAAGATGTTAAGAGGGCAAAGAGTGGCTACAGACAAAAAAATACATTGCTCTGGCCTCGTTAACACAGTGCTCAAACCAAGGAAGGCAAATGGTTTAGAGAAACAATTTCCTTTCCAATTTCCAATAAGGTTGTTTTGTAAAAATTATCTATGTACTTTGTGCCAAACATGGTAAAAGCTAAAAATAGAGAGCTATTTCCTTGACAGGTAAAGATGAAAAGTCTCAAATTGGGGGAGAGGAAGAAAATTATAGGGAAGTTCGAACTTTCACTCTGAAGGTTTGATGATTGAGTCTGCCAAAATAAACTGGCAATAGAAAGATGAACAGGAGAAAAGGTAAACAAATTTATTAATGTGCTAGAGCACAGGAGTCACACAAGTATGAAACACAAAGAAGGGTCACATGGTTGAAGCTCAGATACACTCTTCATAGGGCAGAGGGAAGTGGGTGATATAGGTAATTTTAGAAAAAGAGCAAATTATTCTCAGGGGAGATGAATGAGCTTGAAAAACAGACAACAGCCTGAGACAAAGTTTCTCTGGGCTCTGGGGGAGGCGGTGACAAGTTCTGAGGAGCTGAGGGGTGAAACTGCACTGCAAAGGTTGTCTTAATATGCAGATAAAGTCTCTCAGGGAACAGCCCTCAGAAGTAAAGATAAAAAGTCTGTCCAATGGGTGTGGTGGTGATCTTCATTTTCTTCTTCCATGATTAATCTTCCCTGGTTAATGAGATTTCAGACAGAGGATTGAAGGCAATTGTGTTTCTTTGGAAGAACTTCTCTCAGTCAGATAAGGGAACTTCAGAGAGAACTCCTGCCTGCACTTGGGGAGAGAAACAAGGGAAGGTCAGAGAGACCTTGGTTCTGAGGCTGCTTCTAAGGCCTTCTAATTTCCTTTAATTCAAAGTGCTCAGCATGTTAGAGTACCATACCTTGGGGTATCATTTTCTGAGCCCCAACAGAATCAAGCTAAAAAAAAAAAAGAAATCCCCAAGCTTTTTGAAATTTATAAAAATTGAGTGAATGTGGCATTGAATGTGTATGTATAATCATCTTTACTTTCAGCAGTATCTTCCAACTCTAAAATGTTATGATTCTAAAACACATTCTATATAATATCTTTCCTTGGAAAGATATTTTCATTTTGATACCTGAAGTCCTTCACTTTGGATACAGAAAAAGTTTTCTTCCTTTTAAATATATGCATTCATCTGTCATTCATTCATTCATCACACAATTATCAAGCAGAATATTACTGGTGTTTAAAAATAGATAAACTGTAGTTACTGTCCTCAAGGAGCTTACAGTGTTGGCAAGGATATATTATAAATTAATTTATTAATGTGCTTTATTGGGAGTTGGGTAAATAAAAACACCTTTTCTAGTTTTCTCTCTTATACTCAAACGAATTGTCGCAAAGAACTATGAAGAATTAGACTCAACCTTCATCTTAAGCATATTTAACTTCAGTGATAACATATTTCTATGACTTATGTGTTTTTTATGAATGTAGCTATTACTACATAGGGCTCCTTGATACTGCCAATTGTTCAAAAATCAGGATCAGCACTACAATAAAAAGTATGATTTTCTTTTTTGGTAGAGTATATACTATAATCAGTAGAACATAGAATGTTTTGCCATTTAAAAAATATGTAAGTCATGTTTACCGAGATTTAAAACAAAATGTCTTGGCCATTTTAAAGTAATATAAGTGTTAAAGTACATGCTGAGTAATTAACTTTTTTTCCTTTTCTTTCTTCTTTTTTTTTTTTTTTTTTGGTGGTTGTATAATTTAAATGGTTCTTAATTTTAAAATGTATTTTTGGCCAAGATATTTAATGTTGAAAAGTGGCTATTCAGCATGCAAGAGACCATAAGTATTTTTCATAAGAATTTTTATTATAAAGCAGTGTGAATTTTAAAAATAGTTATTTACACAAAAGGCCCTAATGGCTCTCATAGTTTATCAGATCAATAATCAACATTCTTAAAAGTCACTTAATTCAAATTTATGTAATCTGCATTATGAAAAGATCTTATATACATATTTACAGCATAACTCTTAGTGATTCCTTCATAACTATTTCTGTCTGCAGTGTCATTTTATGTACCATTATGATAGAAATATTTTTAAGACCAACACCATTAGAACATCAAGAGATATTATTGCATAAACAACTACATGGGAAGTCACTTAAGACTGTGACAATGCCACTATAATAAGGATATTCAGTTGAGTCCTTTTTCTTGTGATTTTCCTAATTATGAGTTCTGGGATTATTCATCATGTGAAGAATATAAGAACATTCAAAGAAAATTGTAAGCGATTTCACAAAAAAATATTTCTAATATCTTAGGTGTCTGTCAAAACAACTTATAACGGTTTTTTTAGACATCATGCTGATGAGAAAAAAAAGCCACCATGGCAACTCAAAATTTTCCAAAAATCTGGATATATGAGTCTGCTGTGTGCTTTTCAATACTTAGAATCAAGTATCACATATCACAGTCTTATAAAACCGGTACCAGTTCAATACTACACATACATTGAGGACCTTAGGGGGCAACAAAGAACTCATTAGTCTTGTCTCTAATCTCCAATTTATATTCCTCTTCAGATTATGTGTTGTTTTTTGGGTTTTGAAAAATAACACATATCAAAACCTACTTCTTTGTCCTGTTCCTGTTTGATATGCTTTTTTACTTCTCCAAATTGTTCAACCAGTTTGTGATAGTACTATTTCCTCAAAATTAAGCCCAAGGACAATTAGAATCAAACAGCCTCTTTGCATTTCCCCTAACCAAACATATATGGATATTTGTGCTGTGCCGTGCTGTGCTGTAATAAAGGCATGCCCTGCTATGCACACCCCCATCCTGTTCGCAGAGAATTCCTGCCAGACAACTCCAAACCTTAGGAAGTCTCTGGTTTCTGGTTACAGTCTCTTTAAGAATTATATAAAACTTGGAATTCTTTATCTGGCTTTTCCCAGTCTTCAAAAACAATCTCCAGTGTATAGTATCACATACAAAAAAGAACAAAATGTAAGAAAATTTTTATTTTTTTAATGACTTTCTTTTAACCTACCCCAGTTTCACCTCAAGCCCAAACTTTGTAATTCATGGCCTTCTTAGAAATGTTATATTATCAGTTTTTTCTCCCTCTCGTGGGCTGCCCTCTTTTTATTTCTTCAAGAGCTCTGTAAATCTTATGATTGACTTTCAAGCCAAGACTGGTTGATGTGAGTAAAGGAAATTTAATTGGAATACAATCGCCCCCCTACTGCTTTTAACAGTTTTTTGTGCATCTAAATGTGATCTGAATTTCAGATATGGTTTTCTATTTGACATTTATTTTCCTCCAGCATAAATGTGCTACATCTTTACCTAAATTGGGCTGTTATCTTCTTCTGCCTTTTTGAACTCAATACTATAAATTAACTATTATCCTGCTGAAATGAACTCCTTTGCAGATTTTATGTATATGCAGGGTATTTCACTTGAGAATAAATATTGAGTTATTGTGTCCTATAGAGTAATTTATTGATCTTTGAAAATAAAAACCTCTAGTACAATATCAAAATGATTTTATTGTTAATTTTTAAAATATAATAGTATTTCAAAGTACTTTCTTCACTTAAGGGAGTAAATGCTCACTTATGTCAATAAAATAGGGAGTCAGTTGGATCTGAGAGGATAAAAATCTGATATTCAAAGTATGATTTTATTAATTTTAAAATAAAAGTAAACAGATCCATTGACAAAATACAGTGAATTTTGGTAATTCCTGAGACTGTTGTTTTGACTGGATCTGATCTAGAAATTCAATCTAGTTGATCCTCTCCAACTTCCGTTATAAATCACTTCTTTTCTCACCCCAAAGTTAAATAATAATCTATCTTGGAATTAATGTATCGAAAATAAAGCAATCACTATTATCAATTAAGTATTTTTATGTTTAAAAAATTAAATCCCCATTCAAAGAGAGATAAGAAGTATGCACCTTTAAATTAACAATGATGCAAAAATATTGATGATATCTAGACTACTTCTCAAGAAGCAGCAGGGGATTTCAGTGAAATTAGCAAGAATTATAATATATTCCACCTTGAAGGTAAAAAAGAGACAAAGTTGTGATTACATAAAGAACCATAGGAAAATTTATTATAACATATGTAATCACACAACCCATGAAACATGAATTTAAAAAAACTATACAAAACTAAAATTTTCTACTGTTTTTTAACTATTACAGTTATCTGTAATAGTTAAAAAACAGTAGAAAATTTTACTTTTGGAATTTATACTAATCTGAAAATCATGGCCAAGTTTGAGGTCTTAGGTACCAAAAGACCTGGGAATTCAGTTCGGGTAATGCAGATAAGAGTAATTTTTTCCCACTGTCCTCTGCGCACATTTCTGCTGCTTAAAAAAAAAAAAACAAAAACACACATTCTGAAAAACCGTGCTTGGCCAAGGAGGTAGATTTATGTCTGTTTAGAAATCTACCACATGGAACATGGGGCCTTTGTGGTTAAAGACATCTAAATGACAATAAGGCAGTATCACAAAGCAGGAAACAGACCTTGGCTCTCTTCAATTTTGGGTTATTGGGGTTTGGAGAGGGAAACTTACGTCTCCTGCCAGACACGATTTTTAAACATTTATAACTTGGTTACCCGTTATCACTTTAAAGCACTTTGTCCATGAAGGGTGACATTTATGTGGCAAGTCATATTTTATTATTAGGTGAAAACTTTTTTGAACAAGTGAAAACATTTGTCTTTAATAGTGATTAAATGCCTGACAAGTTAGAATCTTTATAGAGAACAGAATGAGCTAAGTGCAAAAACAGGTTTCTAATGCTGTTTCTAAAAATAAGGAAATAACAAATAAAGGAGATGAATGTACCAAGTAAACTGGAAAATACTAAACATTTTAAAAGTTAATTTAATACCTTCTTAATAAAACTCTACAAAACAGCAAAATAACAATGTCTTCTCAAATGTAATGTATGTAATTATCAAAATATTGATCAATTCTCTTTTTTTTTCTGTTATAGTTTCCTTTCATTGAATATTTTACCCTGGCAGCACATCTACCCTACCTACAGCTCTGTTTATTAATCAGTGCAACCCCTTTCTCTTCAATTCAGAACAGGACCCATGAAATATTTTTCACTTGGTCTTTTATTGGATTAAACCTATTTGAATGGAAACAAAATAGGCATTAAAACTCTGCAAGATTATATTTGCACAGCACAAATCGCAAGAAACATTTGTCAAAGTAATTTTTGAAGTTTCCTTCTAAATCTTTGAAGCATATTACTGGTTGCCAAAAAAAAGGTAAAAGAGTAAGTTTTCAGTATTAGACAGTGGAGATGAAAAAAATCATGAAGCAAATACTCATGCTGAATGTGGACAGGGTTGAAACTCATAAGTAAATATGTAGGTATTTTGTCCCTTCTCTACAGTTTTTTTCTTTGTGATTCTTGGTCACATTAATTGAGCTTAATCTCCCATTTTATTGTTATCTCTCTACTTTGCAAGAAAACCTAAACCTAGGAATTTAAATGTGTTGTTGTTGTTATAATTGTTATTTGTGAAAGGAATTAGCTCCAACTTTCATCTTAGAGTAGTTAATGGGCCTCAATCTAATTACGTGTAAAGTTTGCTCAGCTGATTGGTGGGTGATAAAGCAATATATGCTAATTAGTCACAAAGACAGTAGCAAGAGAGATGAATTTTCACAGATGAGTAAAATCACATGGATTTAAGTTGAAGCTCTTTATTTTTCATGAAACTATAGAACTTTATTATTATTATTTTTGATTTCTTACGGCACTTACAAATTTCAGTGTGCTATAATGATTTTTCTCTGCTACCAGACTGCATCGTCCTTGAAGGCCAGATCCATGTCTGATTTATATTATCTCCCTGCATCTAGTGGAGTTCTCTATATAAAGTATCCATTCAAGTATTTGTTGAATGCAGAGCCCATATGGCACCCTTTTGCAACTTAGAAATAAAAGCATGTTTCCTCTAGGAAAATGCCACCCTGCATCAAGGGTGGTTGATTGGCAAATATTGTTCAGTCTTGAAAGAACCTGTTCTTGAAGTATCTACCTCTCTTGTGTCCTTTTTGAAATTAATTGCATAAATTTGGAAATGAGAAGAGATGGTTTTATGATTGATCCTTTAGAGGAAAAGTAATGCACTATGTCAATGTTCCCTAAATTTGTGCTTAAATAATGGACTGAATCATAAGTAGGAAAATTTCCATGGGTTTAAAAGTCTTATTTTTTCCTACACTAAAGAAAAATAACAGTGTAATGATGTAATCATTTCTTTTCAAGTGTTGGGGATGAAATTAGAGAGGTTATGATGGTTTAGGGATGATGGCCTTTTCTTCATTTGAACATGCATAGTCAGAGGGCCCTGTGTTCTGCTGAAGGCAATGTAGTTGTTACTGTACTTATAATAATTCTCATGTCACTCACCATCAGCATCTAAACAGCTTGCCTTGGAAAATTACAAAAGCTCAGAGTTAATGACCATGTTTAAACTTTGGCCAAGTAATCCAAATTCTTGTCTTTAATTTTCTACAGTAGCTGGATCTATTCTAGAGGTAATTGTATTAGAGGTGAGAATTGATTAGGAGCAAAATACAAACAGGTACATATTATATAAAGAGGATAATGATTTCTTATTTGTTATTTTATCTAAGTGGAAATTCCCTTTGTCTTGTTGAGTAACTCAATAGCAGATACCATAAACTACTTAGTGAAATATGTCGAGATAAATAGTATTTTAAATATCTCTAAATTCTTACGGGTAAACATCCTCTAATCTGATTCTGATATGCCAAATCGAACTTAAGTAATTCATGACCATTATTTCACCAGTGCCTAAATTTAATTTTCTTTCTTCATATTTAGTACCCACTGTGAACACTTCTATATTAATATACATACATATATAAATTATTGTAACATTGAATCTGTAACCATAATCAGGTTTATTAAAAGTATATGATAAAATGCACAAAACTTTTTCTCTAGAAAGAGAACTCTCTCAAATATCCAAATAGGTCATATATATAAAGCATAAATGACAAATTTTTCACTTGTTTATTTTGTCACATATTATTCTATATGTGTTATTCATTGTCCAAGTATGAAGGATTTGGCATTATTAAGTGGAAAATTATCTTCAGAAATGTAGAAAGGTCATTGATAGGAAAACAATAGAAACAAACAAGTAGCTTCACTCACTAAACCAAATTTCTTAAATTTCAAAAAGACCTATTGTCCAAAGGTCAAAACTGTCCCCAAATCAATAAACAGAAAATACTAAGGCTTAGTCATAAGCAGTAAAGTGGCTCATCTGGCAAGAAAGATATTAGAAACTAAATAAAATGAGATGTTGGCCATCTTAGGCTACTCCCATCTCTACCCTCACCCCACTTCACCTAGGCACATGCTGAACAAGCACCAAAAACAACCAATAAATGAAAGGAAACTCAAAGGTCACTCAGGGTCATTATTTTCACATACCTTTGAATAATGAGAGCATCACATGTCAGCTAGAGGAGAACAAAATGTCACATTCTCCAGCTAAAGGTTGTCCTCGGTCAAAGGTCACAGAAGGGAGGCCAGGAAATAACCTAAGAGGTTAGGCCGGGTGCACAAAGAAAGGTCACCAAATGTCAATGAAAGCATGCAGCTGTTTGGAGATGAAACAACTGAGGCACCCTTTTGTGCTGACATCGGCTAGAAAAAATGTCTCTGCTGACATTTTTTTTAGCTGGCAGTTTTATAGGGCATTGACATTAATGTACCCAACCCTGAATTAGCCTTTTTAAAAGCAACAGTTTGGAAGTTAAGTGCAGCAGTTTCCAAAGAGTCATAACTGTGACATTTTTATTTCAAATGATTAATAATACAGCAATGGACTTCTAACACCAAATTTAGATTTCATCTGAGCTCTTTCATTATGACAGTGTGTTAGCAACTAAGCCTAAGGACAGGTAGCAATCAGTAACCAGTATTTTTATATTTTTAAGAACTATTATTATTCATTTAAATACAAGGTACTCAGAAGCCTCAACCTGTTACAAGATAGGAGGATATGAGTGATTTTACATTTTACTAGGCCTGGCTGTTGGCAGTTCTGGATCTAGTAATAATCCATTCCAAGGAAAGAGAAAGGACTGATAAATCTGCAACCTGATTTTAAAGAAACTTGTACAAAATACTTGTAGAATAAATCCTTCATGACCTGAGTATTAATCCCTTTCTCAAACATATAATTCCCATTTTAAGTACCAGCCCTGAGAGTAACAACTCTCAGAGAGATAGTGGTAGTGTTCCCAAATACTCTCAGACATCAAACTCTACTGCAAAGAAGTTTAGAAAAACCAGGCACCTTGAATAATTCAGATACTTTTTTCCAGCATATTATGGGGGTACAAATGTTTAGGTTACATATATTGCCCTTTTCCCCGCTTCCCTCCCTCCAGAGTCAAAGCTTCAAGCATGTCTATCCCCCAGACTGTGTGCATCACACTCATTATGTATATATGTATACCCGTCCCCTCCGCCCCCCTCTCATCTGCCTGATGCCCGATAAATGTTATTCCTATATGTCCACTTAGGTGTTGATCAGTATAATTCAGATACTTAATTTACAGTTGATCCTAACCAGCAACTTCAGTTTTCTCTCTCTCTCTCTCTCTCTCTCTCTCTCTCTCTCTGTGTGTGTGTGTACGTGTGTGTGTGTAGGTCTATTTTATACACACGTGCACCTAAGACTGATCCAACATTAGCAGCTGTTTCCAGACAACATTAGAACATTTCACATCTATAAACATCCTTTACTGATTCACAGGCACGAGACCATATTTTAATGCAAGATGTACTTTTCCATCCTCAGGGTTGCAACAAGTGGCCCCAATTTATGACTTAAGCAGCTCCACTTTTTTCCCCAAATCTTTCTGAAACAGTTGAGCTACCTTCTTAAGGTCATCTTTGTTCCAATTCAACATGCTCTTAAAAAAGAGAACATTGTGCGTTTACACAGTAATAATAATAAGAAAAGTTCACACAGAAAGAAAACCCTGTTTTGAAAAGCAGGAGCAAACTCTCCCTGAAATCTCTATTCCATGTGATTCTCTTTTTGTTTTGTTTGTTCCTTCATAAACTTCCAGGGAGACTGCCGAACAATAATGCTCACCCCAGGATGACTTCAGTTCTCACCCAGAGGTAAAACTACCTTCCTACCTAATGGGCCCTAGACATATGAAGCCTGTCAGCAGAACATCATAAATCGTGGAGACAGGAACAGAGAGGGCAGAAGGAGCCACACAAACCCTTTGCACTTAGGAGAAAGAGTTATTTAATACATCAGGGAAGTGCATTTAATAAATGAAGTCAGTGACTTGAACATGTCATATTCGATCTATATGGAGGTTGCTGAACTTTCTTTAAAAAGTCATTTTTATGCTGGTTGCTTTTCTTATGAAATTTTCTACACCTCTAGTGTATAAAATGGATGTGTAAGCAGCTGATTGAGAAATGGCTAAGGTCAAAGTTAATAAGGAAAGCAGAAGGTATAAAAGCAGGCTGTCTTTCTTTCCCCTTAGAGTTCAAGAGACTCCGTATGATGTGGGCATGACATATTAATGTTACTGACACCCGGCTTTTTTTTTTTAATCTGCCTTCAAAAACTGATACTTGGGCAGTAATAAATGTGGAAGGTGTCTCATCGCTGGAATTACAAAAATGAACTTTCCCCTTCTGATTTCATTCATGGGCCAATCTTTTATCTTTAAAGTTAGTGTGATGGAGGAGCTAGTCTAGAGATGAGTACAACAATAATCAAAGACTTGAAAAGATGGAATATTGCCTTAATATGTTAGGAACATAGAAGTCACAGGATGTACAAGTTGGAGAGGAGCCAAGAAAATGGTAGAAACATAGGATTAGGCGCTCCTTTGAAAACAAAGAAGACAGCAAAATATTCAGCAAGTATGTCAACAAGTACAAACTGCATGTATATTTTGGGATATGTTTTTGTATCTCTTCAGTCTTTCTGGATCCCTTACATTTAAGTCGTGAGAGTCTCTGGGTTATTTTGTCACATAAAAGAGTATAACATCACCATCAAATCAACAAATGGGTTTGCTGCCCCAGAAGGGATTTAATTGAAACTTGGAACATATACAGTGAAGTTCATCAGATAAACATGTGCCAAATATAAGATTTATATCTACTCTAAAATGGATGCTATAGCTTCCCTGTAAAACTACTCCCTTCATCTTCAGATGTAATAAAGCTTGATATGATGCTCTTGAACTTTGAAACAGAAACCACACTTGGCAGAAAACAAGCAAATAAACGAACGAAAGCCCTGGATACCTCAAAGGAAAAAAAATCTTACTTGATTTTAGAAGTTTTGAAAAATCCATTATTATCTTACTTGATATACATTGGACAGAAAAAAAGCAGAAGTCTCAATACCTGAAAACTTGTGTGGTTGCACATTTATGTGCAAATTATTCTCTAAGTAGCTTGAAATAATTGCCTCTTCTCCTTTATATTAACTTGACATATTTTTTTTTTGTCAAGTCATGGTTCTTTTTCTAGTATCTGAAAATGTGCCAAACTAAATGTCAGTGCCTCCATAAGGAAGATTTAGAGTTCCTTTTGGAGCAGATAGAAGCCTCAAATGACAAACATGCTTATCCTGAATGTCCCTCCTGCAGGTGTGACTTACCTCGGAACAAGGTCAAAGAAGTTGCCGGAGAAGAGCTATGATTTGTTTGACTTGACATTCCTGGTATTTCCCTTTGGTATCCGTGTATCATCATTTTCTGGCAGGGAGAGAGAGCAAGGCAAGCGCTTGCTTTCAGGTGTATCTGGCTTGCAGCCCTGCATACCACAGAGAGCTGCTGTGGATTTCACTGTACGAAAAGCTTCCATTTGACTTTAATGCTGTTAAAGCATTGCAGACACGAGTTTTTAAATCTTTCCTCAGGCCAAACTCTAGTGGAAAAGTTCACCCCATCCTCCCCCTAAAACAACACTTATATAGCCTTCTAGCTAAACTTTAGCAACCACATGCTTATAGCACAGTGGCTGGCATGGCCCAGGCTAGGCGGGGGTCCAGGCAAAGCCTAGTTTCCTCATGTACATCATTTCTAAGATAAGTCTAGAAGGTGAAAGGACAGACAGAGTCAGGCATGGAGATATTTTTGCAATCAGTCAACAAACTCACTATTTATTCATTAGAGGACACATTTGTTCTGAGCACGGGGAATACCAAGTCACAAAGTATGCCTTTAATCTTCCAAGTGTTTAATACAGAGTAAGCCAGGGCTGGAGCACCGTGGAGGTCCCAATTACACTGCCTGGTGTTAGATTTGGCTTTGCTCTCGGGCTGCCACCACCTTAGGGACTCAAGGGTCAGAAAACTTATCTCAGTGAAAAACAGTTTCCTCCCTCCCTGACTCACTGGTCTCTCCTCCCTTGGCCTCACATAGTGGCACACACTGACCGTTTGGGGGCACATCTAAAATAACATTGGAGAATTTGAGGATATAATCTATAGAGACTATACAGATAGCATAAATTCATTTTCAATGAACTTAGCAGAAGTTTCGGAGCCATTACTCCTAAGGCACACTCCTTAACTCGTACGGAATTCGTCTAGTGCATGAAAAAGGACTGTCTCTCAGACTCTTCTCAGTCTCAACAACAAGGCCCACCCATACAGAAAACTTCCTTTCCTGTCCTTTTGCTCCTCTCTTCCAATCCCCTTTCATGACCATTTTATCACAGCATCTGAATCTGGCTGTACCTGCCCACTGTCCAGTTGAATTGCTTCTTTGCTGGAGACTATTTCTAGTGCCCACTCCAACCTACTGCCTCTGGGCTTTCCATGACCTACCTCTGCATTAACAAAGCAATCCCAACAGATTTCCACCACACATTTCAAACACTGAGAATGACATTGATTTTGAAACTCAGCTACACTGCATAGAGGAACTCCCTGAATACACCCAATCACCCAATTTAGGGAAGTAAGACTTCTCTGATAATGCAAGAAGGAAATGACCTATTTTAAACTAAAGTGTTGAAAATGTCTACTTATTCTCATTCCAAAGGGAAAAAAATGAAAAAACGAATCATAAAGAAAATGAATGATCTCCTTTTATAACCTTTCCATTAAAGGAATGGACAATACTTGGGTAATGATGTTCAATTTATTCATAAGAAGACAAAAGGGCATTTTTCTGTATGGCTCCCTTGGTAGAGACCCTTTGACAATGGTGAGGTTTTTCTAAAGGTTTAAGGGACAATTTCTTTATGCAGGTTTGCAAAGTACCTTTCACTTCCTCTAGCATTTTCTCCTATCCTTTTCAATCTTTCACTTCTAAGTGAGATGGATGTCAATATATATATATATACATATATATATATATATATATATATATTCCCCAAATACAAATGTGGAATGGCATGTAAATCCCATATGCACAATTTTTGAGCAAGGCTTGTGAGGTCCTGGATCCCAGTAAGAAATGGAATTCACCCTTCATGTGGTTTAAGTGAAGATATGTTAATGACAGGACTCTTTATAAAAGGGTAGGCATAGGTAGAATTTCAGGAACAAGTAAGACTGGTGATTTACCCAGGGAATAGCAACATTATTACCCCTGGGCTAAAGGGACAAGGAGAAGAAATAATGTGACCAGAAGCCAATAAGAACTAGAATTATGGAGGAAGGGCTGCCTAGTGGGAGCTGTAGTTTAGGGAAAAAAAACACAGTAGCTACCTGAATTGTTGTGCTAACCCAGAAAGGAACAGAGAAGACATATCCTGGCTTTTCTCCCCTCCAATCCAGCATGCCCTGTGGGCCAAATATAATCAGTAATATGTCAGCAAAAAGATTTATTGTTAGGGGTTAGCCTCCTGAGGCAGAGAAGACATAGATTGAGAAGGAATTTGGGGTGGAGAATAAGGGATAACTACCACCAAACTTCTCCTTTAAATATATAAGGAATAGAGTGAACTCAACTATAGGATCTATAACTAACTTTCATGAATTTAGAGAAAGCTACTTTGCGGAAGGCTGGTGCTATAGAGTGAATTGTGTTCTTCCAAAATTCATATGTTGAAACCCTAATCCCCAATATTAATCGCAGCAAGAGGATGGCCATAAGCAAACCCAGAAGAGAGATCTCACCATAAACTGAATCAGCCAGTACATTGATCTTGGGTTTTCCAACCTCCAGAACAATGAAAAATTAAATTTCTGTTATTTAAGCCATCTAGTCTATGATATTTTGTTATAACAGCCCAAGTCAGCTAATACAGTTGTGCCAAGTATTTTATTTATATATAAATTATATATTTTACAAATTATATATATTTATATAAAAAGCAAGAGAATACAGGCTTTGAGTCACACAGACCAAGATATTAAGATTGACTCATTAGTTGGTAGATTTTGGAAAATACTCCGAACTTCAATTTTCTGGTTTAAACAATAAGTACAGTAATTTCTACATCACTGGGATTTTTAAAAAATCATAAGTCTTCTTGTATTTTGTCCTTCAAGTATATTTTCATTTCTCCTGAAGTACATCCCTTATAATATCCTTTGCTCCCCAAAACTCAACTTTTATTTATCTGATCTTGGCTTTATTTCAACTAGTTTCACCTACCATATAATGTTTTGATAGTTCTTTTCTCTTGGCTCTTTGAAGATACTTTTCATCATCTTCTGGCTCTCATTGTAGCTGTTGTCACTCCTTTGTAGGTATTTCATTTGTGCTTTGTTTCTGGAGAGCTACAATGTCACTAAGGTGTGTTCAGGTGTGCGTTTCTTGTTGTTGTTGCTATCTACTTAGATTTCAATGAGGTCTTCTGAATCTATGTTCTAGTCTGTCATCAATATTGGAAAATTCTTAGCCATTAGCCATTATATGTTTCTGTGCTGACTTATTTCCCTTCTCTATATTCTCTTGTGAAATTCTGACCAGACATGGGCCAGATTTTCTAACTTCACTGTAATGTCTCTTGACCTCTATTTCATCTTTTACAAATCCTTGCTCATATTGTATTCTGAGTCATTTCTTCTGCTTTATTTTCCAATTGTAAAGTCTTTCTTCAGCTGTGCCTGATATTCTATTTAAACTTTCCATTGAGTTTTTAATCTCAATAGTTATATTTTTTTACTTCTAGAAGTTCTGACTCTTCAAAAAATTTTATCAACTCTGCCTGATCCATTTCCATAATCTCTTATTCCTGTTCACACATTTGATGCCTTCCTTTTTTTTACTTTAAAAATATTGAGTATTCTAATTTTTACATTCTAAATTTAATAATTCCATTATCTGAAGTCTTTATGAATCTGATTCTGGTCTTCATTGTTTATGCTCTTTCTTGTTTTTGGTATTTTAGTTCCCATTGTGTTTTGTTATTTTTGTTGTTCTTGTGAGTTCAGGCTTAATGAAATTTTCTCTGTGTAGCTATTCTGTGTCTTAAATTGAGAGTTTATTCCTCAAGGAAATATTTGCATTTTCTTATATCATTCATCAGCTGGCATTAATAATCAGGAAGTGATATAAATTCAGAGTACAATTCTATAATAGGCCCTGCTTATATTTATAAATTACCAGTGAAGGCATTTTTTGTTTAGCTTTTTAATTGAGATTAAAATTCACATAGTATGAAATTTATCATTTTAAAACATATATTCAATGGCATTTAGTACATTCACAATGTTTTGCAACCATCACCTCTATCTAGTTTCAAACATTTCATCACTCCAAAAGGAAACCTATACACACTAAGCAGTTTCTTCCCATACCTTTACTTCCTACTCCTTGACAAACAATAATGTACATTCTGTCTTTATGCAGTTACCTATTCTGGATATGTCATTTAAATGAAATAATACAGTATGAGATATTTGGTGTCTGGCTTCTTTCATTTAGCATATTTTTCAGGTTCATCCATGTTGTAGCATGTATCGGTACTTTATTCTTTTTTATGGCTAAATTCCATGTACATATCACATTTTGGTTGTCCATTCATCCATTGATGGAAATTTGGGTGTGATGTTTCTACCTTTTGACTATAGTGAATAGTGGTGGTATGAACATTCATGTACAAGTTTTAGTTCAAACGCCTGTTTTCAGTTCTTTTAGGTACATACCTAAGAGTGGAATTATGATAGTATAGTAAATCTATGTTTAAATTTTTGAGGAACCACAAAACTGTTTTTCACAGTGGGTTTTACCATTTTATATTCTCACTAGTAATACATTAGGATTCCAACTTCTCCACATCTCTGTAAACACTCGTTATTTTCCCTTTTTTTTTTTATTTGTTGTTGCTTATAGCCATTCTAGTGGGTATGAAATAGTTTGTCATTATAGTTTGGATTTGCATTTCCCAAATGACTAATGATGTTGAGGATCTTCTCATGTACTTTTTGGCCATCTGAATATCTTCTTGAAGAAATATCCATTTAAGTTGATTGCCTATTTTTTTAAAAAATGAGTTGTTTGTCATTTTGTTGTTGAGTTGTAAGAGTTCTTTATAAATTCTGCAAACCACCCCTTATCAGCCATGTGATTTGCAAATATTTTCTCTCATTCTGTTGGTTCTATTTTCACTTTTTTGATAGTGTGTTCTGATATATACAAGTTTTTAGTTTTGATGAGCTCTAATTTATCTATTTTTTCCTTTTGTTGTTTTTACAGTTGATGTCATTGTCTAATAATCCATTGCTAAATACAAGATCATGAAGATTTAACTGCATGTGTTCTTCTAAGAATGTTGTAGTTTTGATTACATTAAGGTTGTTAATCTGTTTCGAGTTAACATTTGTATATGGCATGAAGTAGAGGTCAAACTTTATTCTTTTGTATGTGGATATCTCATTGTCCCAATACCATTTGTTGAAGAGAAAATTTCTCTCCATTACATGGTCTTGGCACCCTTATTGAAAATTAATTGTTCATGGATGCATGGGTTTATTTCTGTACTCTTAAATCTATTCTATTGGTCTATGTATCTAACCTTTTGCCACTGATATACTGTTTTGATTACTATAGCTTTGTAATAGGTTTTGAAATCAAAATGTGTAAGTCCTCTAACTTTGTTCTTCTTTTCCAATATTATTTTGGTTATTCAGGATTCTTTATAATTCCATAATTCCGTTTGCATTTAAGGATAAGCTTTTCCATTTCAGCAAAAAAAAAAAAAAATGCCATTGAGATTTCGATAAAGATTGCATTGAATCTGTAGATCATTTTGAGTAGTACTGCCATCTTAACAACAGTAAGTCTTCTAATCCATAAACACAGGATGTCTTTCCTTATATTTATGTCTTCTTCAATTCCTTTCAGCAATATTTTGTAGTTTTTAATATACATGTCTTTTACCCTTCGTTAAATTCATTGGTAAGTATTTTATGCTCTTTAGTGCTTTTGTAAAATAAATTCCTTTTTAATTTAATTTTTGAATTGTTTATTGCTAGTGTATAGAAATACAAATAACTTTTGTGTTTTTCTTGTATACTACAACTTGGCTAAATTTATTAGTTTAGGTTTGCTTTTATTTTTTTTTGTTTCCATCAAGACAAAGAACAGAGTAAATTTTCCTTAATGAAAACATTTATAAGACAGAGTTGTTTTGTTTTCTCTGTTTCTAACTAAACATACACTAAAAAACATAAAATGAGGCCTGTCACATCAATAATTCCTACCCAGTTGATGTCATTTCATTTCTATATATGTTGTTATAGAATATACAAGAGATATTCAATAACGTATCACTGGATATTATAACTGGGAAACATAATCAGTAACTTGAAGCTGCTATTGTGGGAAATTCAGTGTAAACATACATCCTGCTATAGATGTGTGATTTCACTTAAAGAAGTCCCTCAAACCCTACTGCCACTCTGCCCCCTCCATAAAATTGTTCACTGACAGGGATGACAACAACAGCAGTGATAAGGACACTATTAATTTTGGTGCATCTTTTAGAAATTATCACTCTGGTTTACCATTTTCAATTTGCATATTCTATGATTGTCCATTAATTAATGAAGCAAAACCAACAAGAAGTAATCTGAAGCCAAGTTCAAATATGTTACTCTGCTGGGTTCCTAGGGGTGAAAGGATGGCAGCTCTTGAATAAGAGCAGAATTAAGTTCCAAGAAAACCCCCACAGTCTATCCATGGGCAAGCTTAGCCTAGGCCAACACAATGAAAGTACAAAACATGTAATTTCATCATAAAATGACTAAAGCAGGACTTAAGGTGAATTGAACCTCTATTCTAGGAAGTAAAGATTTTATTGAAGCAAACTACAGATGCCATTTATTTATTAATCCAGCTCAAGCATTGATGATCTTGTGTTTGTTCAACTTCCTGAATTCTATCTACTGAAAGTCTGAGCAAGAGTTATCTATAGTTACAATGCTTTGGCTTAAAATAGCTAGTATTTAATTGTTTATCCATATACTTTATCTATAGTAATTTTATAAATGTGTCAAGAGATATGTTTATTAAACACATCAATTAGATCATAATGCAGAGTAAATAATTTTATTCACTGTCTAAAAAAATGTTCATATATGTAATCACACACTTTTTAAAAACAAAATTTAGAAATGCATTCGTTCTGTCTACTTACTACATTTTGTTCCACTAGCAGCACATGTCATTACATGCCTTTGGGTTTGACACATTTGGGTCTTTCTTCTGCTTTCAAACTTAGTCTTGCTATTACTATAGTTTGGGTCAGGCTTACTGTACATGAATATAATAGTTATATCATTATGTTATAAGCAGCTAATTGTATTGCTTGAGCTAATGAATTATTCATGGCATAATCACATAAATTCACTCCATGCTGATGATTTATTCTGCATACTAATTTGAACATAGTGCATTTTTCACATTTTGATCTAGAGATGATCTCGGATAATGACCTGTTTGTGGATATAGGGGTTTACATTGACCTCAATATTTCTCTTTTCTCTAAACATTGCTCTATAATGTGTACATTTTATCAGGGTGGTATAGGTCATTTGAAGTCAGGGCCCTGCTAATAATTTCTTTTAAGACCCTCCAATTATTTCTTATTAACAGAATTTCCAAGAGATTTTTTTCAACACACTGTATTGCGAGGATCTTCCAAACAGCAGACATTCTGCCTTTTGTATTCTCCTTCTAACTCACACTTCCCAAACTCATCACTCCCTCCAGTCTTTCTCAATCCCTGGACTTTAATTACTCTTTTCTAACTTGCACTCATCAATTCATGCCAACAAATTGCTTACAAATTATCCTGAAGTTTTATATATGGAGTAATGACTCACCTTGGACCAGTGGCTGAGTATCCTAATGGTCTCCCTGACTTGTTCTCACTTTAAACCCTCATTATAGTTTTCAGATTAATTCTTCTGTAACCACTGATTGAAGTATGTGCTTCCTCTGCACAAAAGTCTTTTATGGCTTATTACTCAGTATACCTATTAGAACATCTCTGTTTAACTTCCAAGTCCTCCCAAAAGCATCCACTCTTCCAGTGATCTTATTTCAATTTTCATTCCAGTGAAACCAGCCTACCTATTGCTCTAGAAACATAGCAAGTTCACATCACTACTCACCCCTTTGTTTACCCCACCTGCAATTTCCTATGTTTACTTGTACCTATGAAACACTTGACCTTCCCTGAAGCTCAGCACTGTGCAGTCTAGGTTGTGAAACATTCTTGGACTGTCACAACCTTCAATGATTTTTATTAATTCCCCTTACCACTTGCCATACTTCAGCACTTTATTATACACTCCTTTGCATTTTTTGTTTAATTTTGTTTCCTATGTTTTAATTTTCCTTTCCCATCAAGATTATAAATTTTTTGAGAATCTGAACCATATTATTAAAATATATTAATTCTATTTCTCCCTTTGCAGAGATGAAAAAATTCTCATTGCCTGGCAGAATCTAACACATCTTAAGTTCCAATAACCATTTATTTTATTTGACTCATTATTAATGCCTGTCATGGCACATGTTGACATGTACATAATACTATCAAAGAGGATCCAAATGACCAAGCTGTATTTCAGACTGTGGGTGGTACTTCAAGCAAACATATTTATCATAAAATGGAATAGTGATTTTTATTTATGAGAGTCTGAAACTGGAAAATTATTTGACCTATCTTTCCTGAATGGGAAAAATCTAATACTAATCTGTAGGATGAGAGGAAGACTTGGCTGCACTATCTGCTATCCATTTGACTGCTAGGTGAATTTGGTTCATC
This sequence comes from Mirza zaza, assembly GCA_008750895.1. NCBI lineage: Eukaryota > Metazoa > Chordata > Mammalia > Primates > Cheirogaleidae > Mirza > Mirza zaza. The sequence goes on from VSMD01118970.1 coordinate 38,277, forward strand.
TGGCTGGCTGGCCAGGTTTCCCTTTCATTCCTGGACACTGAAATTGTGAAATCAAGTTGAGAGGATGAGCATCCCATTTGGAGGAGAAGAATCATTTTATAGTCAAAAACATAAAAGGAGCTGTACCTTCTCACTATCTTATTTTAGGAGACAATAGCAACAATCAGTATTTCTACACACTAAAAGTAGTATCTATTTCTAGCTATTACACAGATTTGCAAGGTTTTTATTTTTAAATCCTTGAATTTCAATGTCTTAAATTTAAAAAAAAAAGATTTTTTTAAAATAGTGAAGTTTCCTTGGAGATATGCAGGAACTAGACTGCAAATTCCATCAAAGGAAGTTAGAGATCATGTTTATCTTATTTCTAATGTGTCCACAGAGCACAGCAGGGTGTCTAGCATTCAAGAGATGTCCAACAAATGTTTCTTGGATACATTAATGAATAAGTATGTGAGAACATTAGTTTCAGTGTAACTCAAGTGTTGTAGACTGTATGTATGAGTGAGCACAAAGACATTCTCATTGATATTAATATCCTATGTTTATGTTTCCTGAACCATCCTCCTATTTAACTATAGAAAGTCAAGTGTTTTGTAAGTTTCGCTACCCAAATATATTTAATCTCTCCAGGGACACTTGTTAGTCCTTGCTGCTTGCTGGCAAGCCAGAACTCTTTGGACCTCAGATCCATGCAAAAATGTTCTAAGATTAAAATATTGTTTTCATGACCACTGCTATCATGGCCACGAGGAAAATCTCCCAAGCAGTGTGCCAGTAAAATTGGGCCTATGGCACTATGACCGAAGGTGCAGGGTCCTTGGATGATAAAAAGGATGTCCGTTTTATGTTAGGCTCAGCTAGGGCTCCCAATGGCAATTTTGGTTGAGCCCCAAGGATTAGGGAACTCAGTACCCCATTCTCTCACTCACTCCCATACATCCAGGACCCTAAAAGTCCAGGCCCTAACACCAAGGCCACTTCTAGGCTGGAACTCTGTTCTCATCACTGTCTTGCCCACTTGCATCACATGGGGGCTCTTGCATTCCCAATGTCACTGATATCAGAACTGGCACTGCCTGAAATATAAGATATTTCTTCTCTCTACCTGAAAAATCTGCCATGCTTAGAGTTTGATACAAGGACATCCATGCAAAGTAAGAGGAACAGTGTTCCTATTCTGGTATACACAGCCAGGAGTCCTAGAACACACCTGCTTGAGTTCCAAAGTGTTATCTTGGTTTTTTTTATGGATTATTCAGTTAACATGTGAAATAAGGTTGTTTAGTAAATTTCCTATAATCAGCTGACAAACTATACCCACATCTATTAACCCCCTCCTTACCCTCTACCCGGGACCTAGATCCTGGGACTTCTACCCCAGACTCCAGATTACTGGATTAGGCCACACGTCTTCTTCAGGTGAGTTCCCTCTTAGCCTTCCCTTTCCTTTGGCTTCTGAGATCACTCTCTCCCACCTCCAACATATCAGATATGGTGGAACCCTTCTCGTGGAAAGTCCCTATGCAAAGGAGTGATCATAAATGTGAGTGAAAAGGTGCTGCTACAGTTTGAATGTTTGTGTCTCCTCTAAATTTCATGTTGGAACTTAAACCCCAAGATGATAGTACTGTATTGAGACCTAGAGCCTTTTGTGATTAAGTCCTGAGGGCTCAAATGGGATTAGCAACATTGTAAAAGGGCTGGAGGGAACTAGGGCGGCCCTTTTTGCCTGTCCATCTCTCCTGTTCCTCCATTTATGCTTCCTTGATCCACCACGTGAGGATCTCACTGGGAGAGGATGCCAATGGTGGAACAGACCCTCATCAGTGGGACCCTACTAGCACTTCAGTGCTTGACTTCCCAGCCTCCAGAAAAGTGAGAAAACAAATTTTTGCTGTTTATAAATTCCCCAGTCTCAGGTATTCTGTTACAGTAGCACAATGATAGGTACCTACTATAAAATGCCACACTTCTGCTATTTTAAAAATAAATATGAAACAAAATGCACAGGACACTTTGTAATGTAGAGGTCCATGATTTGAGACTACTCCAGTAGAATAGATAAGCTGGTGAGAACTTTAGTGACAGATGCTGCTTGCTGTTTCCTGTAAAACATCTCCTCAGAAGGGCCCTGTGTTGCAGGGAAGAGGTGGATGCTGAGAGGGTCAGTGTCTTAGTCTGTTTTGTGTTGCTATAACAGAATACCTGAGACTGGGTAATTTATAAAGAAAGGTTTCTTTAGCTCACAGTTCTGCAGGCTGTGAAGTTCAATGGTATGGCTCTGGCTTTTGAGCTACATGGTAACATGGTGGAATAGGTCAAAGAGGAAGCAGACATGTGTGAAGAGACAAAACCAGAGGGGCATCCTGGCTTGGGAACTAATCCATTCCCATGGGAACTAAACCAGCCTTGCCTGAGCAAAAACTCACTGCTATGAGAACAGCACCAAGCCATTCCTGAGGGATCTGACCCCATGACCCTAACACCTCCCAACACCACCACCCTGAAGATCAAATTTCAACATGATTTTGGTGAGGACAAACTCAAACTGTAGCAGCCAGGAATGCTGCAGATGTATTTATTTTATCCTTTATTTTTTCCAAATTGAAACCTTTATATTTGTATTTTTATGACATATATTTAAAAATATTAATCTTATTAATTCATTCTAACCCCAGAATTTTCCCAATAAGGCAATGTGTTACCTTTGTAGCATTTTGTCAACTGTGATTTTAATTACCTTTTTTTGCTTTAAAACAATTATTTCTACCACATTTCGATCCATGATTGTTATTTAACAGTTATGGAATATTTTGCTTAATTTAATCATTTTATCTTTAATTAGAACTTTATATGAAATTTTTGTAGAGTTGCCTCAAGTTTATTTTTAGGAGATATCAAGTCATAGTACTTTTCCTTCACCAAAGATGGAGAAAAATCAGTAGTAAGTATTTATCAGATGAAAGATAAAGGTATGCAAGATATCAGTGCTGTGGATGCATGACCTCTGTCCTCTTAGGTGCCAGGTAATTTAAGAGATTAGAGGCTGAAGAGGTAACCATCCTCCATATATGGCTTTGGGCATTTGGCAAGAAGTGAAAAGGACATTATAAGATTAAAGACTGCAGAATAATTTAACATGCTTTATGATATGTAGAAAGAAAGGAAAGGAGAGAGGGAAGATGTAAATGATGCAGTCCAGGATTTGTCACAAGAAGCAGGAATCAACAGCTGACACTGGTGTCACTCTAATTGCCAAATATTTTTAGTGACTAAAAGCAATTACATCCCCAAAAGGATTGGAACAACACTTATCAGATACCCATAAAGCCAGATATTTTCACATGTGTCACCCCATCTAATCTTCATAAACCCTCAGGTATTGCTACCCCTCTGCTCAGGCCCTAGAACTAGAGCCCAGAGCTTTTAAGTGATTCCTCCACAGTCCTAGGAAATTAGGGTCAGAGGTCAAATTCTAATCCAGGACAAACTCTAGGCTTTTTTTGACCTTAACATAAGAGACTAACTCAGAATTATAAACATTTAATAGGGAAAAACTCTAAATTATTCAATTCTAAAAAGTATTTCTAAAAAGCAGCATAATCATTGTCATCATCAGGAAGAAAAGTAGACCAATCATATCCACGCACTTGGCTAAGTGCTAGCAGTACGTTAAAGGGATTAATAGATTAATTCCCTTGACTATGGCTTTA
>VSMD01118971.1:0-56939 GCA_008750895.1 Mirza zaza
GGCAGGGGAGGGCAGGGCAGGGGAAGGCAGGGGAGGGCAGGGCAGGGGAAGGCAGGGCAGGGGAAGGCAGGGCAGGGGAAGGCAGGGCAGGGGAAGGGCAGGGGAAGGCAGGGCAGGGGAAGGCAGGGCAGGGGAAGGGCAGGGGAAGGCAGGGGAAGGCAGGGCAGGGGAAGGCAGGGGAAGGCAGGGCAGGGGAAGGCAGGGCAGGGGAAGGCACCCGCAAGGGCCGAGCCCCGGCGGGGGGCGTTGCAGCCAAGGGCCGGAAGGGGATGACGGTTCCAGCCGTGCAGAGCCGCGTGAAGAGGGGACAGTCTCTAACCCTCGTGGCGGTTTCGAAGGAGGGGCTGCAGGACCCCTTTGAGATTGGGGTCTGCTGCAGGGTGCGGTGGGCGGCACTCGTGGCCCTTAGCGCAGGGTCATTCCCTTTCCTAGGGGGAACCTCTGCCCGGAGCCGCCCGTTTCTTACTGACCTTCCTGTGCCCGGTGCTCAGACACTCAGTAATAATACACGTTGAAGAAATGCATGTTTGCCTCCCCCCAAATTATTTCTTTAATTTTCTTCTCCTCCCCCTCCTCCCATCGTTCTTGTCCTCCTCCCTCCCTCCCCTCCTCTCTCCTCCTCCCCCTCCTTCTCATCCCCACCCCTCCTCCTTGTCGTGGAGGTTTCTTTAAAGCAGAGCGATGGAGGACAGATTCAGATACCAGGAGAAAGTTCTCTCATCTCCCACTGACTGGGAGGTAGGTGTGGGCGGCGTGCTTTAGTTTCTTTGCACGTTGATTTGCTCATTGTGAGACGAAAAATTTCCTCGTCGTCTTCTTTCTTGGATTTTATCAAAAATGTTTGCCAGGTGTGGCAGCGTGACCCTATAGTCCCACCTGCTCAGGAGGCTGAGACGGGAGGCTCGCTTGAGCCCAGGAGTTCCAGGCTGCAGTGAGCCGTGATGACGCCACTGCGCTGCAGTCTGGGCGGCAGAGCCAGACCCTGTCTCAGAAGGTTTGACTGCTCGGACCATTTACTCCCGGTCGGAATGAATGCATCTGCTACTGGACTAATCATGGGACGTCCTGGGAGTGGATTCACACATAGGTGGAAGTGGCCAGATACTTGGGTCACCAATGCCACTGCGGCACAGAGGCAAAATGGACAACGCAAAGCAGGTGGATTTTCTTGCACCCTGGATCTCTTTTAATTTTCTCAGCCATAATCAATTCATAAATTCAAATTAAAACAATGTATAGTCTTTAAAGAACAATAAAAAGAAACAAGAAAAACATCCACCAACAACAATTTTGAGGAATGGAAAAAATATGATTTTTTTTTGCTTGACTTAACTACAATTCATTTTTAGTACAAGTGTGAAGATTTGCTTACCACATTCTGTTGATATGTGTATGGATTTATTTTCAGAGAGGGAAAATGAAAGAGAGAAACAGGGAGAGAGAAAGAAAGTGTGAGAGAGAGACTTTCAGACATTTAGCTACTTGTCTGGATTAGGGTTTATTGAAACATAGAAATAAAATTAGCAATTTTATCCACCAAATGCCACAGCATACTCCACAGACCCAAGACTTGCTGTACTTAGAAGTAAAGTTTACCCTATTTCTCCACATGCCGAAGGCCTGTGGAGAAGGCCTGTGCTCTTGACCTCATGTTTGCAAAGCACACACACTCATTCATTAACTGAAGGTTGCGATGGAATTCTGTCCTTCTATCCAGCCTCAATCTGAGAGATTCTTAGCTATTTTCAATTTATTCAGAAATAAAAATCCACCCTGGTCAGTAGAGAAACTCTACTCTATAGGTCTGTATAATGCTCTATTTCTTTTTATTCTTTTAAGTCCTGGTTTTTGCCGGGGAAAATGATGAAGCCTTATATTTTTGTTGTATTGTAATTTACAAAGCACATATCATCCATTGCCCCATGGAAATCTTTCTACTCTGTGAAGGAAGATATTTTTATCTTACTTCTCAGTTAAGAAACTTGAGCTTCTGACATTTTCCTGAAGTCTCTTGGCTAACACATGAGAGAGCTGTGTCCAGTGTCTTTATATGTTGGCTCCTAGACAAGGGTTTGCTCCAAAAAATATACTGACCATAAATCTGCAGTAAACTTGCAAATCTTAGAAAAATCAATTGTGTTCTAATTTCTAACTACCTGATTTAAGCAGAAATTAAAACATACAAATTCAAATTTTAAAAAAGTAGTTAACACTTATTGAACACTTGCTATGTGCTTGGCATTAAAAAGCATATGCATTATCTCACTTAATCCTCCCAGCAACCCTAAGAGGTGGAGCACTATGATCACTTCCATTTTTATAGATAAGGAAAGGACTATAAGAGTTAAGAAAAATGTCAAAGGTCACACATGTAGTGAATAGCAGAACTGTATTTGAACTCAAGTCAGATATTAGAGCTAAGGATTTAACTATTTGCGTGACTGACAAGGAAATTCCATCAAAGGTTGTTTTTACATGACACAGAATAGCAACTATAAATGATGTTTATTGAGTGCTCCCTCTATGCGGACATAGTACTATTTGCATTCCACACAATTTCTCATTTGCTCCTTACAACAAACCTTTGAAGGAGGAACAATATTGCTCCCATTTTACAGATGGTGCAACTGAGGTGCAGAGAGGTGAAATATCTTGCCCAAGTTCACATAGCTAGTAAGTGGAAGAGCTGGGATCTGAACCCAAATGGTAGTTCTCCCAGAATCCAGCCCTTCCTGCCCATGGAATGTTCCAGCACAGTCTGTCTTGGTCTGCTTTGGTCAAAGCCTTGGAGGGCGGGGGATTGTTGGGGACGCTCAGGGCTCCTTGGACATGTCAAGGGAGCAACGTCCTGACTTCCCGGATAAGCTGGTAAGAAGCAAACTTTTCCTACAAGGAAAGGCAGAATTGAATAGGAACTTTCTACAAGGACGTTTTCATGGAGAGAGTCGGTCTGGAAATACCACGTTATTGGAGCTTGAGCAATAAATATGCTTCAGAGATTTTCACTGTAAGACAGGAGTCTGCACAAGTCAGAAGTGTGCTTACTCCCTTGAGTCTGATGAAAGTGAGGTTAAATAGCTATTAATAACAGCTGACAATAAGAAAGGAAAAAACCACTCTAGGACTGTGGTTGTCATAGTCTTTGAAATAGATTACCAGGCTAATATTTGCTACTTGTTTATTTTGTAGTGGTATTATTGGTTTTGGGTGCACGAAATAGGATTACTCATAATCCTTGGCTTGTAACACACTGTCTACATTTTAAGTCCTTGCAATTTATTGATTCTGATTATTGTTTTGAGTAATTTGATTTTAAAGCACAGTTGAGAATGTATTCCTGGATCCTCTGGACCCAGAGGGACAGATCTGGCATGTGGTCTGTCTTTGGACACTTTACCCGGATTCCGGACATAAAACCTAGGAGGAATGGCTTTGGACAGTCGGCCCTGCAACCCAGAACGTGGTGGCCGGTAACCCTGCCACGGAGAAGAGGCCCTCTCCTTTCCACCAGGGGTTAAGCTTCCAGGGCAGAGTCAGCCACGGGCTTGCTGAGAACATAGTGTTAGTGACATCCTCTCCAAGTTCCAAAGAGATAAAACAAACAAGTGGTCATTTCCCAGGAAAACTGAGGCAATGTTTCCAGTGCCCCGAGAATCCTCATAATCATCATTTCTCTGCCATTAAAAATGTTGCTCACACCCTCAACCCTTTTCCTGGGAGGGCCCGTTGGGCTGAAGCCAGCAGAGCTGCCTCTAGTGGAAGGCCTTGTAGAAGCTGCACTTTGCCCACGGCCTGGCTGGAAATGTTGTCAACAACCCTTAAGCGTCATTTCTCTGGCAGAGTGGAGGTTGTCTTGGAGAGGAATCTCTTGCCAAACCACCCATCTGGCAAAGGCTTTCATACCAGGTTCTTTCCACCTCATCACAACTTCTTCTTTTTGCTTTTATGGAAAACTTTGTTCCAACTTCTCCACCCCTGGGCAAAGTGGATTTTAATTCTGAAAGCAAAGTGGGACTGGGCACTCTGTGTTTCTAGTGGTTGAGGCCACTATGACCATTCATTCCTCCACGGAGGGCATTTGGGTTGGTTTTCTTTTAGGTTATTTGTCTCTAATTTGGCAACATATTGTCATGGCTAACAGTATAAACTCGGCAGTCATATCGACTGGTTTCAAGTTCCAATGCCAACATCAGCTTGCACATTTTTTAAAACCTTGGGAAATATATTTAACTTTGCTAAATTTTAGTCTTTAATCTGTGAGTTAATGGTACCTACCTCTTAAAGTCATTATGAAATTTAATTCGGACATCCTGTGTAAAGCATTTAGCACCGTAGTTGGCATGTAGCAAGCACTCAGTAAATGTTAGTTACTGATATTGTCATGAAACACACGTCTTAATATACTTGTACTTTTATTTCTCCTATGTGGATGCCTTGAAGTGGGATTTCTGGGTCCAAGAGAGTGTGTGTGTTATATACTTTAATGTACGGTGCCAGATTATTATCAAAAAAGTTTGCAACAATTGTTCACTAATCTTACTATTAGTGAACAAGTGGAGCCATTTTCCTCAAACCTTACCAACATGAGAAATTAAGAGTCATTTTAATTTTGGCTACTGTGATGGGTAGAAATGATCTCTTATCATTTTAATTTGCTTTTCCTGGCATGGAATGAGATTAAGCATCAACACATAGATGATTGGCCACTTTCAGATTCTCTTCCATGTCTGAACAGGCCATACCCGTTCATAACTTTTGTCTATGGGATTGTATAAATGTTGCTATTTTTAATAACTATTACTAATTTATAAGAACTCTCTGAATTAAGGATGTTATTTATGTCAAAAATATATTTTCTCTCATTCTATTGTTTGTCTTCCTTTTTTTTTGTGATCTTTTACAATATTGCCATTTACATTTTTCAGATAGACTGATTAACCATTTTTCCTTTCTGTCTTCTGGTTATCCTGTGACTTGTCGAACACTGTTGTGTGCCCCGTGTCTGCTAGAAACTATGCTGGAGACAAAGGAGAACCAGCTGTGTCCTGGCTGTCCTTCCATTGCAGCTCTGGCCATCACAGTCACTGGGCAGCTTTTTAAAACTACGTTTTCTTAGGCCCGGCCATGGAATCTCCACAGGTGGGACTTAGACATATGTACTTGAATAAGGACAGTCTCATTTTAAAAAAATGAGTGCCTCATAAAAGTAAATTATTAAATTGGCAACTTGTTGCTGGTTATTGAAGCTGGGTGACAGCATATGAGGATTCTTTGCACTGTTTAAACTGTTCCCTCTACTTTTGAATATGTTTGAAAATTTCCGTAAGTAGCTTAAAAAAAAAAACGTTCTGATAGTAGCTTAAAAAAAAGGTGCTGACAGCCAATCAAGGTTGCTGCCCTGAGCAGAGCTGGCTAGGAGGCAGGGACGTTGCGTGTTCAATTGGCAACTGGGAAGGGACACGGCTTCGTCCTGGCAGTGCTGAGCCACACGGCAGGCTGCCCACAGCGGAGCCGGCCAAGGCAGCGCAGCCGGCCAGGACTGTGCTCGACCCCAACAACAAACAGCATGAGCTCTCTGCCCAGGGCTTCTCTCTCAATTCTTCAGGACCCCATGGAGAGGCAGGTGCTCAGGTCTCTATTCCTTGGAGAAGGAAGTCAGAGAGGGAAGTTGGTCTTCAAACAAATCTGTCTCTGGAAGGACACAGTAGATGGCAGTAATGCTGGGGTCTTTGGTGATCAGCAAATTAGAAGTGTTCCCATTTCCCATCACAGCGGCATTTCTCTCCCTCTGTTAAAAAATCCTTTGTTAGTCATCTTCTTATGCTTACCCTAAAACTTCCAATTTCATCTCTTTCTTTCTCTAGAAAGATAAAAGCAAGGTACTTTGTCCTCCTAGTCACATTCACTTCTTTATCCGGAATGTGATTTGCTTATTTCTGCCTCCATGCTAAACCCAAAACATTAAATTCAACTCTCCTCCTTAACTCTTGCAAAATACTCCCCAAACCACCACAAAGAGGAAACGCAGGACAAACTGACCCTCCATTCTCAACATGAAAGCACAAAGAAAAGCAGATAATTAAGGAAAATCATCAGTGCAAAAGAGGAATTGAACCATGAGCGAGCAGAACAACCTACCCCTAGGGGAAACAGATAATGCCAGGAAGGAGGGAACCCTTGAGAAGCTCTCATTAGAGCCCTTAGAGAGATTTAAGAGGACAACGTATCCAGAAATCAAAAGCCAGTTGCCATTGAAAGAAATAACCAGAACACTAAAAGTTTTGAAAGTAAAATCTTAAAAATATGATTACCAAGATTAATTTAAAAAGTCCACAAAAGTCTTAAAAATCAACTAGACACAGCCAAGGACTGAATTATTAATGTGGAAGATAAAGTTGCAAAAAAATCTTCCAAAACTTAGAGACAAAATGTGAAAAGAGATGAAAAAGATGAGAAAAAGGCTGAGAAAAGATCAAGGCAGTTCATCGTTCAGCTTCTTCAATAGGAGTCTCAGAAGGACAGGAAGAGAACATGGAAAGAGGACAAAGCTTTTTTCACAATAGAGAAATGACTTGAGTCTTCAGATTGAAAGGGCCCATAAAGATACATAGTGGTGAAATTTCCGCACTGCAAGGATAAGAAGAATACAATATTCTCAGAGTTTTCTGAAATAAAACATAGGATTACCTGTGAGGGGACCCAAGCCAAACTGGATGGGACCCCCATCAGCAACACCAGATGTTAAAAGATAATAGAGTATCGAGTTCCAGATTCTGAGAGAAACGATTTGAATGTAGAAATCTATGCCAGCCAGATCAAACATAAAAATATTTCAGACATAGGCAAGGACTCAGGAAGATTATCTTCTACATACTTTTCTAGAACAATTACTTAGCAAGATGTACTAGAGATAAGTAGAAAAGGAATCCAAGGAGAAAAACGAGATCCAAGAAACTAACCTAGGAGGACAATGGCAAGAACTCTGAAGATGACAGTTGCTCTGGATGCCCAGATAGCATCAAGCCCAAATTAGGAACAATCTTCAGGAAAGAAGTGGGTAAAATAACACAAATCATGAGATTGGAGGTGTCATTACAGCCTGCTACCCATGAGATGGTGGAATAAGTCTTTTTTTTTTTCCTTTCAACAAGAAAAAGAATGGCCATTAGTTATTCTGGGAGATAAAATGAAAACCCTCTACAAGAAAGTCAAGGCCCACGAATTTGAAGCAAGTTAGATTTTGAGCAGTTGCTGGTCTATAAGAACGAGTGGTGGATCTTCTGAATTAAACAGAATCTGTTTGAATTTACGCTGGGTAATCATTGTAAACATTTCTTGGTGTTGAATGTGGTTTTTTTTTGTTTGTTTGTTTTTTGTTTTTGAGACAGAGTCTCACTGTGTTGCCCGGGCCAGATTTCCGTGGCGTCAGCCTAGCTCACTGCAACCTCAAACTCCTGGGCTCGAGCGATCCTTCTGCCTCAGCCTCCTAAGTAGCTGGGACTACAGGCATGCGCCACCATGCCCGGCTAATTTTTTTTTCTATATTTTTAGTTGGCCAATTAATTTGTTTCTATTTTTAGTAGAGACTGGGTCTTGCTCTTGCTCAGGCTGGTCTTGAACTCCTGACCTCGAGCGATCTGCCCACCTTGGCCTCCCAGAGTGCTAGGATTACAGGCATGAGCTACTGTGCCTGGCCAAATGTGTTTTTTTGTTACCTGAAAGTGGTTTGCTATTTTCATAGCATATGTTTCTTTCCAGACCAGCTTTCTCCTAATAATTTTTCTGGAAAATTACAAACTTAGGTGTAAAGTTTTGTTATGATTTTTATTCTTTCTCTCTCAAAGAGAAACATTTAACATTGTGACCTCTGATTTTGCTTAGACAGTCATGATCTAAGGATTAGTATCTGGAAACACAAACTTACGGACATTAAGAAGCATAAACCGAAAAATATTCATTAATCCCAACTTAGCCTCATAGTTTGTAATCCATTTGAAGAGTTTCTTAGTAAGTAATAGCTCTTATTTTGAAGACACGGATTTATAGAATTCAGCAATTCCTTTATTTCACTTTTCTTGTTTCTTATGTCAAATCTAAGTCCAATTAAATGGAAGGAGGAGGTAGGGGAGAGGGGGATAGGAGCATGAGATGGGGGTAAAACATTGGGAGGCAGAAAGTGCCTCAAACGTACATGAGCCTTGCAGAGGGAATTAGGTCTGGGCTTCCATGTCCTTCTTTGTCCCCATATCTTGGCATTATCTTGACTTTTGTCTCTAGGTTCTGCTCGTAGCATCTTTATTCCAAAGAGGTAAGGCTGTTTTCAACACCTTCTTAGTCCCTAGCATGCTTTCTGTTGGAACGCAAACACCTTAGAATGCACCTACATCCCAAATGAAATGTAATTTTTTGGTAAAAATTTTTTATGATGTAGTATGTTGAACCACATGAAATTGCTATTTATCAAGATCAGAAATGGTCAGATATTAGCAATTTCATACAGTTCAAGCCAATGACTTTCTTTCTGAAATTATTTAACTGTAAGTGCTGCATCTAATTTACAATTTGCTAGGATTTCTCAGCAACCATTACTCACAGGCTAGAATTTAGATGAAATGAGAAATTCAAACCTATAGATCATGATTAGAAGTAATGACATTTTAAATGTTCATGAATACTAAATTTAAGAATTAATAGAGTTGACACAATGTAGCACTTGTAAACATTCCATTAGACATTTATTCACTAGAGAACCTCCTAATGGTCTTTATTCCGGAGCTGTTGCGAGTTGGCTGCCCAGGGGGCATCTCAGATAGAGATCAGTGTGCAGGATGCTTGTTGTGGGAGCTCCCTGGCTCAGCACCTGCGGGGGAGGGAGGTAGGCTAAGCTGCACAGAGGGAGGGCCTGGGCTGCAGTGTGTTGGCGACTGGCCTCTGCATAGACAGCTGGCAGCTGGGATGGCCGTTCGTGTCGTCCAGAGGCGGGACACCTGTCATTGGCTCAGGCTGCCCTGGGACGGGGTGCCTTAGGTGCGGTGGCTGTCTACAGGTGAGGGCAATTCCAGAGAGGGCTGGCAGCTGAGGGCTGTTAGCCCACAATGTTCCCAGCAGCTGGGGAGTAAATCCTGCCGTCCTCCTGTCACATACACCATCGTGCAAGTTCAGAGTAGTGAAAAGAGTGAGCTCAGATATCAGGTATCTTCTGGGTTAAAGCCCAACTCTGCCACATACTAGCTGTGTGTTCTTAGATAAGACACCTAACCTCTCTGAACCTGTTTCCTTATGTATGATACCAGACTCTCAGGTCTATTGGGGGAATTAGACAACTTCACAGGCAAGGCATTCAGCACAGTCGCTAGCTCCTAGTAGGCATTCAATAAATGTGTTTACTTCCTCTTTCCGCAAGTGAAAAGCTGTGAATGCAATATGTTTTCGGACATAGGAACTAACTTGTAAAACGATAAGGATAAAATATAAAAAAAAAATGAAGGTAGTATTTGGATAGGAGTTTTGTCAGAGGCAGACCAGATACAGTAAGAACACTCTAAATTGTTGGAAAAGACTCCAAAACTTGTACTAATCATAGGGTAGCAGCATAGCTGGTGTCACTAAGGAACCCCCAAATACCATGGCTTAAGCACAATGGAAGTTAATTTTTCTCTATGCAATAGCCCGGAAGTAAACTATCCGAGGCTGGCAAGGTGGCTCTGCCATTGTCAACACGAGATTTCCATCCGTGGGTCCAAACAGGTTGCTTTGGACCCTGATATCCCCTAGGTAAGTGGGGACTCTTTTGGTCGCAAGCAACAGAAGTCTACATGAGCTGGCTCAAGCCAAAGGATTCCCAAGGCCACGGTGCAGCTGGCCTTAGGGATGTTCTGGCACTAGCAATAAAAACACCAGGGAGCTGTAAGGATTCCCTCACTCCCTGCCTCTGTTTCCTGTGTCTCTGCAAGTTTACTTCATCCATCTGCCTGGCCGCAGAGTAGCTTTCCCTACTTTCTAATCCATTTGGCAGGAAATGGCCACTGTCCACAGCCCCTGAGTCGAATCTCCTCCGTAACTTCCAGACTCCCCAGGATGGGGACACCGGCTGGTCCAGTGGGGCGAAGGGGCCAGGGTCACCTTGCCCAAACATGGCTCCTCCCTCAGTAACATTGCGGATGGGGCGGGATGGGCAGGTCCCCGTAAAATGTGTGAATGTCGTGTGGGTAAAGTGTGTGAAGGTCGGAGCATGGAAGGGCTGGATCGGACAGCCCCCACCCCACACCAAACAAAACAAACAAACAAAGCCAAACAACGTCTCCCCAACCAATTGCCATACCAGCAGGACCTAAGTAACTCCAGCCCGGGTATTATACTGAAGACGCAGCAGTAACTAGCAAATAACTACACGAAGGGCCGTCTTTGCAGTCTGGGGAGATTCAGGCCCTGGTAGGGAGAGCTGTGGGCTGGGAGTCGGAGCCCTGGGTGTGAGCCACGGCCCTGCACTGTGAAAACGTGGGCAGGTCACGCTTCCCGAACCGCGACAACCCTGTAAAACAAGAGTTGTGCTCAATGCCCTCTACGATGATTTCCTGCTCTAACCTGCTGAGGCCCTCCTGGCTGTTTGACCTTCACATTGTCAGAGCACTCCAGACCTTTATCTGAAAGCATGTGGCCAATTACGGTGAAGGTCAGAATAGCCAGTTGTATTAGTCTGTTCATGCTGCGTAACAGAGTACCACAGACGGTGTGGCTTAAAACACAGAAACTTACTGTCTTGGAGATTGAGGTTTTGGCAGGGTTGGGTTCTTCTTAGGGCTGTGAGAGAGAATCTGTTCCATGTCTTTTTTCTGCTTGTGGTGCCTGGCTGCTGGCAGCCATCTGCTTGTAGTTGCCTCACCCTCATCTCTGCCTTCATCCTCACGCGGAATTCTCCCCGTGTTTGCGTCTGTCTCCCGCGTCCAAATTTCCCCTTTGGGAAGAGGATACCAGTAATACTGTGTCAGAGCCCACCCTGATGACCCCATTTTAGCTTGATTACTTCTGTAAAGACCCTAACTCTAAATAACATCACATTTTGGGGTACTCGGGGTTAGGACCTCAACACATCTTTCCTGGAAGACACAATTCAACCCATAATACCAGGTGTAATACTCGGCCAAATATTTCTGCATGGAAGAAGTGGAAGAAATGGACCAAAAATAGGTTTTTGAATTCTTTTCAATTAAGCAAATTGATACCTTTCACTTATTTTTATGCAACATCAGGGGCGAGTTTATCAGCTATTATCAGGTTTGAGATGCAATGTCCCTTCAAATGATTCTCCCAAAGGAAATATAATACATACCTTTTTGTCCTTCTCCTCTCTGTGTGCTCGTTCCCTCCTTCTTCTGTGTCTCCAACTCTGATTGTATTAATTCTTACTCTCTTCCCCTTTACCCTCCCTACTTGGATCTTGGGAAATAAAGAAAAAATCTGTTTTTATTCTTAGGTTCACCTTCCAGAGGACCGAACATCCTCACCAAGTTATCACTTCCACTTTCAAAACCTCTTTTCTTCCTCTCCTCTTTTCCAGGGACTTATAGAAATTTTGGGGCCAGAAGGGACCTGAGATGTTTTCTAAGCCCCCGGTGGCTGGAGTGTCCTGCACAACAGCCTGCCACAGTTTTAGGCCATCTCTGCATGATCATATCTCCACATCTGAGCTATGTGATTGGCGACTGCGCGCACTGGATATATGCGTGGCAGGTTGAAATCCGTTTCCCCTTCCTGTCACTTCTGAGCTCTCTGGAACACGGCAGAGCGCAGCCATTCCATCTTCCATACGGCAACCCTTCCAAAATTTTGCTACAAGTCACCCTGAGCTTCTAGGAAGTGATGGGGACAAGATGTGTGGGAAAGCCAGGAAGGGTTATTCAAAAAGTTACTTTCCTAATCTGTGACCCAAGTTCTGATTTTTAGCCGGTTTCTATAGCCATCTGGGAAACGGCCAACTTCAGTCATTAGACGATCAAATCTGGGAGAAGTGCATGTACTGTTGTGGAAAGAATGAAGCAAAACACAGGTGACAGCCATCCTTGTGATCCCCTCTCTCATCCAAAGCAAGAACGAGCTCCTTTTTGTGGCAGAGACTTTAAGAAAAATTTGGCAGAGGAGAGTTCTTTTGTGAACAATCACAAGAAAATAAAATGCTAGGATTTTGTTCCCTCCTGGACTATTCTCTGCCAGCATGAAGTACAACAAAAGAACGCCGCATGGGCAAATCGCAGGTAGACCTGTTGGTGGACCAGGGCCAGGCCCTCCCTCATGGACGCCGCCCTGGGCCCTGAGGCTCCCACTGGGCCACACTGCTCAGCACTGGCCGGTCGGACCCTTTCCACAGATGCACAGAGCGTCCACACCACCCCAGTTTGCAAGGTGAGTTTCCCGCCATCCTGTGCCTCCTGGTGCCCTGCTTTGGTCTAAGAGCATTTAGGGTCCTTTCACGCACTCCAGTGAAGAGAGAAAGCAGGTTGCTTTCAGAAGCCCGAGGGCCTCGCATCTGTGGAGCTTACGCACACGTGATTTCAGTATCCAGAGAAGCACATCAGGAGCTAATTAAAGCCAATCCTAAATCATTTATCTGGGTCAGATTTCTGTTCACTCTCTTATTCAAGACAAAGCGATTGTTGCTCTGATATTATTATAAAACATCTTAATAAAGCTCAAATGTTTGCTCCTGTGCCTTTCTGATTTCCTAGCCGTTGTTACTTTTGGTTTTGGATCTGACCTTGGTCTAAAACAGCTACGAGACTGCTCTGGGTCCTTGCTACCACTAGGAATAGTCAACTGAAAAACTGTTTATTGGTGAAGCCATCTGGTGGTGGTGTGAATGTTTATTTAAAGATAACAGAAATAAGGACTTCAAATTTTCATTATTTAAAAATGCCCCAAATTAAGCAAAATATAAAATACACATAATTTTTTAAAGCTTAAGGAACCGTATTAAAGTAGTAGTTCTCAAGATTTTCGATCTATGAGGGTGACCAGTAGGTCCTTGGTGTGGCCTTTCATAGTCTAGTTTTTGAAAAAGCTCCACTGGTGACCCTGACAGGTGCCACTCCACTACAACAGTAACTGATATTTCCTAGTTCAGACTCTACCAGCACTGGCCCATCAACATGTGTTGCTATTTTCTCCCCCAACCCAATTACCTCCCTTCATTTTATTTATAAATCACAAGCTGAACTTATTTAGTGAATGCTTTTTAAACATCTAAATATTAAAATTTTTAGTTACTTTATTTTCTTATTCAAAGGCAAAGTAATTTCTCTTACATCTCTCATAAAGTTTTTATTTTTCTTAGTCTTTAATCCTCTTATAGTTAAAAAAATAGCATTAATAGGGAATAATTTGAGAAAAATCGTTTTGATGGCCATGCACATGTGTTTTCATATATACAACTATGTCAGTCTGGATTTTTTCGGTTGCAATATCAGAATCCACCTCGAACTAGCTCAAGCAGAAAATGAATTTATTGGCTCATATAGCTGCAAAGCCCAAGGATGCAGCCGCTTCAGCAAGATTTAGAGATTTCATTAATCACCCCAACCTCCTTCATAACCTGAGCTCCCTTTGCAAATAGGCTCCCTCCACATGGCCAAGTGCCCACCAGCAGTCTGGGATTCAAAACCCACAGCTAAGCAACCCCAGTAGAAAAACCTCTCTCCTAATGTATGCATAACCACTGCAGGAAAAGCTCCATGTATATTATGCCCTGCTTGGGTCACATCTCGCTGCCAGTGAGGGCACAGGGAGACTGTCAGCACCATCCAGACCACGTGGGGCAGGGAGGAGCTCTCCAGAGAAAAGGTGGAGTTGCCTGTGGGACCAGGGTTGGCAAACTTTTCTGTAAAGGGTCAGCTAGTAAATATCTTAGGCTTCATGAGCTACACACTATCTCTGCTGCATGTTTTTCTTCTCTTACTAAACGTTGTTAGTACTACTCCGAGAAAAAAGTACTGGGAGCAGAATAGACATTGAGCAGAAAAGGACAATAGGGACAAAGGAAGGAGGGAAGAAAAACACAGGCGAGGGTACCTAGGAGCGTACTTTAGACAGTCCAAAGGCCATATTTCTCATCACAAAACAACAAACAGAAGAAGCACTAGAGATATGAATCTGGAAAAGCTATTCTGGGCCACCCATCCTTTGTAAAAGGAAAAGGAAAATTCATTTTACTTAAACATGAGCAACAGGATGAAGATCATAGTCAAAGTCCATACAAAGTTCTTCTGAGGAAAAGATGTAATAAAGAGCAGAATAACATTCCTTCAGACAATGAAAGCACATAAAAAGGAAATGCTCACAAGAGATGGAAAGTGTAACCCAATATTTTAAAACAAGTTAAAATAAGACAAGAAAGTGATAAAACATATGAAAGAACAACTTAGAACTCAGAAATGATGTGTTTGGAAAAAAGGAATATTTGAAAATAGAGGTAACAAAATTACTTCAGAAAAGAATGAAAAATTTTAAAAATCACTTCAGAAATTAAGATTAAATTGTATGGAATACAAGAGAAAATAAACACATATTTATTTTTTGAAGGGAATTAAAAGGAGGAAAATTTTAAAAATCAAAAAGAAATGAAGAAACAGGATTTGAGAGAAAATAAGCTTAAAAAGATATGCAAAGAAGTTCAAACATATGTATAATAGAAGTTCCTGCAAAAAACTTAATGGAAAAGAGTAAATGTTAAAAGCTATAATTCAAGAAAACTTATCTTAAAAAATAAACCTCAAATTGACATCTTGAAAGGATACATTGTGTATCTGGGGAAAAATGCTCAGAACAGACTTCACTGAGAAGTACTATTGTAATAATTATTGGAATTTAATGAAAAAATCTTTTGGATATTCAGACAAAAAGACCAAGATACTTCTTAGAGAAAGAAAATTAAATTACCATCAATTTTCTTTTTTTGACAGCAATGATTTATGCCAGGAGAGAAAATAAAATGTGAACCAAAGACTTTATGTCTAATCAAGCTGACATTCAACTATAAAGGCATCAGGCAAATTATTTTGAAGATGCAAGATTTCAGGAAATATTATTTCAAAAACCTTTCCTGAGGATCCGACTAAAGAACAACTTTCAGACAACAAAAGGACTAGATAGACGTTGACATAAAGACTAGTGGTAAGCATTAAATATCTCTTTGTCTGTAGAACTAAATCCAAATGAAGATTATAAAGGCATGTGTAAGTATGGTGCGTAATGGCTGTGTGTTCTGACAGTATAATAAAGGGCACCTCTCAAAAGCTGGGGGAAGAATAGGGTGAGTATATGAACAACAGATTGAGCTCACTGATTGCCTTATAGGTATTAACTGGGAATAAAACATTATTACTTCAAATTAGATGCTGAAAAGAAGAAAGGAGGGGAAAGAAGAGGTTACTAGCCAATTTTAGTATTGCTCATGGTAGAAACCAATAGACAAGAGCAAAAAAAATGAGAGCTGTAAAAATATTAAGTAGAAGTATTAGTATAAAGGTTATGGTTAGAACACAAATATAAACCTTCCTAAATACCAAAAGATATACCTACAAACATATGTGTTTATATTAATGATACAACATAACAATGTAGGAATAAACCATGACATTTTAAAAACATAGTTATGCTTGTGAATGTTACGCACACACAGAGTTGTCAGCAAAGGTTAGGTGATGAATTGGTTCAGGCATGAAGAAATCTCTGTCCAATCATTAGCTGACCACTAAGTGAAATAAGCGAGACTTCAGTGGCTACACATAACAAGAAATAGAGAACTTACTTAGAGAATTGTCCTGAAAAGTCACTAAGTAAGCACACAACAGCAACAATGACGATAAACAGCATCAACAACAACAACAAAAAAACCCTCGCAGGGGAGAATCTGATTTCCATATTTGCCCCATTATATTATTTAAAATGTCTATTTTAAACAAAAAAATTGAAAGACATGAAAAGAAACAGAAAAGGCCTAGGAACAATGACCAACAGCAATAAGCACCCCTTGTGTCAAGATTGTGGTCTCTAAATACTATTTTCCACCCAAAGAAATAAACAAAAACAAAGGTGTTAGGGTGTGAGCTAGTGAACATGGGCTTTGAGAAAGATTTCTCCAAACAAAGATTAGTATAGAAAGAAGGAAAAGTTTATTTTACTTTTTCCAGACAGAAAAAGAGCCAGCATGGAAGTGAAAGAGGGAGAGAGTGTCGGCCTACAAAATCAGCTACTCAGGCTTTTTATTAGGGGTGGCAAAGGGGGTGAAGAAGATTTATGGCTATATCTCAATTAGCAGGGTACAGCTGTGAAACTGCTGCATCTGCTTCTCTCTCTCTCTCTTTTTTTTCCATGGTAGGCTGATAACAGAAGCGGTTGTGAGACGTAAAAGAGTTGTCTTCTCCCCTTTTCCTTTTGCTTGGAGACAGGCTTATCGCTGGGGATGTGATCCTGGTGATCTCGCCCTTGAGATATGGTTTTGGCAGGAACTGAGGCCTGAAGCTTGCACCCCTGCTGTCTGCTCAGGAACTGTTTAAGGCCCTTAAGCAAACTCTTAAAAGCAGTTTAATCTATAGGTCTGGAGAATGCAAAATGAAAGGATTTACATTTCCTTTCTGTCTGCTCAGCTCTTTTCAGATGTCGTGAAAACAGAACCTTGCAGGGTGCCAATGTGGGTTAGATCATTTTTTCTGTTATTTTATGAGCAAGGCTGTCCTTTCAAAAGGCTTTTTGGAGAAATGGTTGATCCTAGGTTCGGGGAAGAAATTATGCAAGATGAGACTGAAACATCTTATCAGAAAGAAAGGAAATTATCAAAATCAAGCAGTGTCACATTGAAAGGACTCAGAAGTCACTCGAATAAATTCCAGTTGACCAAAGATGGGATGATTTGAGTGTCTATAAGGATAATAATTGCAATAGATCAAAATTATTAAATATACTTAAATCCATCTTAATTTGGGTGCTTCCCCAAAGCAGACCATGAGACAAAGAATTGAATATAGGTAGTTTACTTGAGAGGCAATCCCAGGAAGCACGAGTCAGATAGTGAGGAAAGCGGGAACCAGAAACAGGGACTCAAATGTGTGCACCAGTGGCTGGAGACCCCTCACCTGAATTACACAGAATGCCTTTAAGATTGTCCTGCCAAGGGTAAGGGAAGCCGCTCCTCACCAGGTAAAGGTTGTCTTTTGATACATTAAATCCCTCTCATTTCTGGGCCACCTCATGGGTGGGCTGAGCAAGTCTGATGGCACTGGAGAAAGCTCCCAAACTAGCAAGAGGAGGGTGATGTGAGAAGCTGTTGGGATGCATCCTTGCCATCCACCATAAATGCAGGTGAAGTTGGAGGTGAGCAAAGGGGACACAGGGCTGGACATCAACAGCATCTGCTAAAAGTCCTTGAGTTCATAATGACAACGATAGCAAAAAAAACCAAAAAAAGAAAACACACCACACTGGTTAACTTTTGGAGGATTCTAGGGAACCAGCTCATCATTTTGAAAACTGGTAAATGGAAAGACGAAGGGATTCATTGGGCTTCTCCTATATGACATGTACTTTCAGGGAAATCAAATAGTTGGTGAGAGAAGGATTCTTTATGGATGTATCCCAGACAATAAATAATATGTGAATAATGGAATTAGATATCAGCATTTTTAACCCCAACTGAATTAATGATCTAGGCAAAGATCATAAATGTCTCCTGCCATCACAAGAATAGACAGCCAGACAGCATGTAGCATGCACCTCTTTGTGGAATTGAGCAGATCCTCCAGTAAAGTAGTATTACCAAAAAATATTAAACTTGAATTTGATTAAGCCCCTAAATTTAACCACTACTTACAGGAAATATACAGGACTGAGGAACATATTAAACAACCACAGGGAGACAACCAGAAAACTCCAGACTGTAGGGAAGTCTCCAGGACAAAGGAGACAGTTCATTCAACAAAATAGATGCAATGAAAGGGGAAAAAAGGAGATGAGGGGGAGGGGAACCCAAAAGATAGATTAAAATAGATTTAAGAGACATATCAGCTAATTGGAATTTATAACCCTTGTTTAAATGCTGATTACAATAGACTTTTAAAAATGAGAAAATCAAGGAAATTTGCACATTGACTGGATATTTGATGATTTTAAAAATTATTGCTTTAGGTGTGAATAAATATAAGCAATGAGGCTGGGTGTAGTGGCTTATTAATTCCAGCTGCTTAGAAGGCTGAGGCAGGAGGATCACTTGAAGCCAGGAGTTCAAGACCAGACTTGGCAACATAGCAAGACCCCATCTCTACAAAAAATTAAAAAATTAGCCGGGCTTGGTGGTACATGTCTGTAGTCCCAGGTACTTGGGAGGCTGAGGGAGGAGGATCATTTGAACTCAGGACTTAGAGTGAGCTATGATTGTGCCACTATACTCCAGCCTGGGTGACAGAGCAAGACCCTGTCTCAAAAAAAGGAAAAAAATAAAATAAAATAAATTTGGGTTTCATTTGGAATAAGGTAAAAAGGAAACCCTTCTAACTTCTGATATTTTATCACAGTAATTATTTGGCTCATTAATAATGTTAAAAATCATTTGGAGTAGATGCTACTAACCCTTATGAAGAAATGTGCTCATAGATAGATGTGTGACTTAAATATCAAAAAGTTTTGAAAAGGACTTATCTCTGAAGGTCATCATCTCAATCTTCAGATCTCTGATAAGCTAAGAAAACAAAAAAGGAAACATGGACTATAGTTGGGATAAACTGTAAAACTCTGATATTTTTTCCTTATATTACTGTGAAAAACAGGAAAGGCAGAGACTAGTTCCTTTTAGTCTACTTAAATTGAGCCAAATACTGGTTTAAATGGTTTGAGAAAGTCATGATTTGTTTTTTGGGCTAGTGCTCCTTTTAGCAAAGGTGTGAATTCATACAAACAGAGGCACTAAGTGGCAGTTTTTCTCTGAGTATTATTAGGTCTGAGAGGGTGTCCCTGACGCAGATGATTAGATCTGATCAAAGTGAGTCAGACGACAATCTGATCAGACATCAGTTGCCTGTGAGATTCTTAGAGGGAAACTGTCAAGTATAATCTTTCCATCGCTCTCTGTGGATATTTTACACATCCACATGTACATTCCACTTATCTCTATGGATCTACAATTTTTCTACATACCATTAAGCCAATCAATTTAGGAAAATCTTGAAGGTGAGATCGGATTAGGCTATATGCTGAATCGGCCCCTGGGCAGTTAGAGAGTGTTCCAGCCAAAGGAATCTGTGTCTATGCGGCTGCCCCTTTACCAGTGTGTGTGTGGGTCCAAGTGCCTGGCCTGAGCGAGAATTCCTCCTAGTTCCTGGGGATTCAGTCCAGCAGAAGACCCTGAAGGAAGCTCGAGGGGGAGGGCCATGGCTTATGGATGGCTTTGCTCTTAGGAGTTGGCTGCAGACTTGTTCATGTGCCCTGACCTCCCTCTGTGTCCTTCACCCTCCATTGCTGATGGGGGTAGCCATCTGCTCTTTATTTCCCCACCTGGAAAGCTCTGCTCACATGATTTCGTATTTTCGGCCCTTGCCCCAAAGCTGCAGGCAGTCAGTCCCCTGTGAAGTGGTCTGGATGCGGCTGATGCAGCCCTTCCCAGCTCCTACTGCCGCCTGGGCACACAGTCTAGGTCAGCGGCTGAAGGGACTAAAAATAGCTGGAAGTGCTCTAGCTATTCTCAAGTGGCTGGGTCAGATGAGGCACCAGAAAAGGGAATCGTGGAGCATGACGTACAGCTCTTAAGAACTGTAAGCGCTTATTTACTGAAAGCTTGTGTGTGATTTGGGCAGCAGAAAAGCAATAGACACACACACATTCACACACACACTCACACCCCGTGCACATACTGCTGCATGCACAATAACCTAGCACCACAAAACCTCGTGGAAAAATAAAGTGCTGACTGCATGTCTAGAGGTTCATGGCTTCTTGGAGGGGCCTTCCTGGAGGAAGTGACTAGGAAACCAGATGTGGAGTGAGATGCTGTGTGTGGACAGACACAAGGGAAAAGGCTAAGGAGGGGAGCACTCTGTCTCGCATGGCTGGTGCCACACATCAGGAGGATGAGCCTGGTGGACTATGGAGCAGGGCAGTCCTGGCTGGAAATCTCACCGTTCCTTACCAGCTGTGTGGCCAATGGGCATGATCCTTCAAATCTGTGCTCATCAGTTTTTTCACCTATAGAGTGGGGATGACACCTACCATGGAGAATTGTTGGGTGAAGGAAGGCCATTCAGGTACAGTTCCTAGCTTGCCTACCTAGCAGAGTTGGCAAGCACAAATGTTAATTTCTTTCCCTTCCTTTTTGCTCTATCTTTTTTATTTTTTTCCAAATCTATCTTTCTTTACGTAGCAAATGACACAACGAGCAAGTCAGTTTATTCACCGCACTCCTGAACTTGTCTGGTTATAGTTGAGCCCTTCAGTTTGGCTCAGGATCCATCTTGGCTTGGGGCTTGCTGACAGCTATGATCTTGTGAATGGGAGAGCAGGGGTGGCTCACGCTGTGCTGGGTCAGTTTAGGTTGTGTTAGGGTTTTTCAACTGCAGGTCACAACCACTAGTGGTACAAGAAATCAATTTTGTGAGCTCAAACCAGCATTAAAAAAAAATATAACAGAATAAGGTAGAACAGAACCAGAGGGCAGGTCTGGCGGTATCAGAGGGCATCGCAGCAAGTGGGACGCTCAGAAACGCGTGCGCACTGGGTTGCCACGTGAAACGTGTTTCTTACTGAGGTTTGTGGTCAAACAAGTAAAAACAAACAAGAATTGTAGTCTTGAGGATCTGATATTTTGTTAGGGAGTTCTGACTTCACTGGAAATTCATGCCTCTGAGTAGTAAATTCCTGAGGACAGCTTCGTGCTGCTTGTAGTAGTTTTGGAGCTCTGTTGGGGAATAATCGAATTCGATCTTTTCTGGGCAAAGTAGATGGAAATGCTAGTCCAGAATTCCCCACAAGATGCAGATGACTGAGGGCCACTTGGATGGCCAATCAGTTCCCACCAATCATTTTTCGCCTTAAAAAGCACCAGCGCTCGGCTGGATGTAGCGGCTGGGGGCAGGAGGAGGAGGACGGGGGAGAACACCACGCGGCTTGGCAAGGGGTGGGGGGGGTGAGGCAGAAGTGAGACTTGTAGATTATGAAACTTCCTTCGCGTGACATAATTGTCGAGTGTCTACCACAGGCCAGGCCCTAGGAATACATAGTTACATAGGTGAGACATTTTTCCTGCCCTCATAGAGCATATTACCTAGTGGTGGAAGTGGATGAGGACCTGCCAAAGTAATAGTTTTATCCAATGAGTTAAAAAATTTTTGCTTATCAAGATTTAAAGTGTCCCCTGGGCATAATATGAGACTGAGGAATGCTTTTTAACTATTGTGGTCCATATATGGTTTTGTTCTCTGCTCCCAGTTTCAGAACTAGTTGAGAGGGAATGAGGTGTTTCTCACATTTTCTTTCTCCACACATACACACACACACTTATACACACACACAAACACACTCACACACAGAAATGCTAAGTTCAGTTGCTTTCTGGTTCTGCAGCCCTGTGTGTTCAGTGGGCCAGTGGCCCTCGAGAGCAGAAAGCTCTCCTCACCCACTCCGGGATTGGAAAACTCCTTATTCCCCAGGAGTGCTGGACACCCCACTGTCTGACTTACGAGACCAGCACTTGTTATTTTGTTCATCAAAAATGCTTGTTATGTCTTGATAATTAAAGTAATATTTGCACATTGTAGAGAATATAGATAACGCAGAATAAGGATGTACCTAGAACTTTTTGTACAAGGAAATCGGTGATAGAAACCTCAGAGGCTTATTTTACGAGGTTATCCTATGTGAAGAGGAGAGGAAGGGAGCTGCTTGGACAGGTTAACAGATGTGCAGAGCCTGGAAATGACAAACAGTGTGTCCTTTTCCCAGAGCTAAGTCCTTCTCTTTGCTCCCTGTAGGAAAAATACAGTGACCTTTCCTTCCTCCAGCAGGCTAGGGTGATGACAAGTTGTATAAACCTCACTGAACCATTCTTGGCCGCCCTTCACTGTGCCTTGCTCTCTAAGCGAACGGAGAACACTACTGATGAAAAGCTTCGTATGTGGTTTATAAAGTGTTTAGGGATGAAGTCCTCCCTCGACATTTGGGTAGTGGTTTATATAGAGCAGTGGTTCTCGACCGGAGATGATAGGGGTTCTTGTCTGGTGGTTTATCTAAGCTACACAGGCCCTTTCCACTGTCGTGTCCTGGCAGGTGGCAGACTTTAGGAGTAAATGTATGTAGTCCAGAAAAGCCTCACAGGTAATTGTGGCCCTCCCCATCCCTCCTCCACCAACTGATACAAAGGATAATGCACTCAACCCCTGATAAAAGATACAAGGGAAGGATATAAAAAATATACAAACTAGAAGCAAGGAAGTCCAGAAAAATAATCAACAGTAGGCACTATTTCTCAGACTGCATATTTTCATGCACTCAACTGTCCTTTAACGTTTTTTTCAACGTGGCTTCTGAATGCACATTATCACAATCTGAGGGCAGACTGAGAGAGTTCTTTGCCTGAGGCACGTATTATCCCAAAAGCTTGGTAAATAAAGCCAGGGCACTGGCGCTGGAATGCTCTGTTCCTTTTGAGCACACTTTGTTGGCACACTGTTCTGGAGCCCAATGATACAATGTGTCATCTCACCCTAACTTGGTCAGAAACCCTGAGCAAACATCTGATTAGAAGGAAAATGGCAGTAATTATTATTTTTTTAAATGTTGAAAAACATTTTCAACTTCTTTGGGTCTTGTTTTAGATGTGTCTCTTGTATGTAGCAAGTAGATTTAAAAAATTCTATCTTTTAACTGATTTTATGTGTGTGTAGGATATATGTATCATTAATCTTATGTTTTTGCTATTTGTCCCACCTATTTTTTGTCATTTGTTTCTTTTGAAAAATTTTAACCATTCATTTCCCTGGTAGTTTGAAAGTAACATACTTTTCATTTCTATGCTTTTAGTTCAACATATATACTTATTATAGACTAAAATTAATCATTAATTTTAACTTACTTCTGGCAATTTAAGTGCCTTAGAACACTTTTAATTCCATTAACCCTGTTCCATGCCATACTTGTATGTTTTAAATATTGTTTAATTTAAATCCATAAGACATCATTACTGTTGTTTTGTATAGTCAATGTTTACCCTCATATACTTACTTTTTTATTGCACTTCATTCCTTCAGTCTTTACTTTCCTATGGTGGTGGCATGTAGTGCCAAAACTTCAGTTTTTGGTGGTCTGAAATGTCTATCTCACTCTTAAAAAGGTTTTGGAGGGAATAGGGTTCTATGCTGACAGTTCTTTCTGGTGTTCTGGCTTCCACTGTTGCTGTTGGGAGTTCAGCAGTCAATCTGCTTCCTTAGAATACTATCTTTTTTCTCTGGATACGTTTAGGATATTTTGTTACTCTTGATTTGCAGTTTCACTATCATGTTTCTGGGTGTGGATTTAATCTATCTTGCTTGGGATACATTGAGTGTTAATCTTTAGATTGTTGCTTTTCATAAATTCAGGTAAATCCTGAGCCCTTATCTCTTGAAATACAGCTTCTAACCCATTTTCTCTTTCTTCTTCTTCTATAGCTCTGATTAGGTATGTTAGGTTTTTTCATTCTTTTATGTTGCTTAAGTTTCATTCCATTTGTTTTGTGTCACATTTTGAGTAATTCCTTCACATCTGTCTTCCATGTCATTGTTTCTCTGTCTAATCTGTTAATTCCAGTGCTGTTATTTTTTATTACCACAAATTCTATTAATCCTTTTTCAAATCTCTAAGGCCATTAAAAAAATTCCCTATTTCCTACAGATACCTTCAAGTGTATGTTTTATTTTTAAAAAACATATTAAACAGTTATTTTATAATGTTTCATAATTTAGTATCTGAACCCTTTGTGAAAATTTTTTCTGCAGACACATTCATGGTGTTTGGTTTCCTATGTGATTATTTTGTAAGCTGTTTACTTTCTTAGAAAATTATTTTGTGAATTTTTTTGAGGCTTAGGATGAAAGTGTCCTTCCAGAAAAAATTTGCATTGACTTCTGCCAGGCATTGGGGGAACTCTGCCAGTCCAGTTTAATCTATATTTATAGTTTGCAGTTTTGTAGTATGTAGGGTATATGAATTTGGACTGCAAAGGCCAGCTTGCAATGACAACTTAGATTTTTCTTAACTTGGTTTGCCCAGAGCTAAAGCAACTTTTCTTGCAGTTTTCTAGGGGTGTGGTGATAGATTACTACTGGATCATCCTCATCCTGAAGTGTAGCCCTTTGGTGGCCCTGCTTTATGACAGGTGAGTCTCTGATTTCTGTTCATCATGTCTTTTCAGGTCCTAAAAACTGAAGCTCATAGTCCTCAGGCTTGGTAAATGCTCTAGGGCAAAAGCATCTTCAGTGCTTGGTTATCTCTCAGTGTCCCATTTTTCCTTGCATTTTGACCTGGTAATGTCTTATTGTCCTGGTTGGTTCAATACTTTTAAACTTGGGGGAAAATTATCCATCAGTTTTTGTTGTTTTTAGTAGGGGTTGTGGGGTAGTGGTGAGTCAGAATTACCTAGCCTTCTTATGTTTCTGGAAACAGAATCTTCTATTTAAAAAAATAGAGAAAGCTTTTGTCAAAAGTTTAGTGCCGATGGTTTGTACAGACTCCTGCATTCTTCTTAACCTTCCCACATCATATGGCCAGATTTCTTAATTTCACTTCCTAAGTTTGTTTCTCCACCTATATAAAGGCATTTAAAATGGCCACTAATTTTGGAATCTGCATCAGTGAAGTCTGTAGTATCTGAGAGTAGAATTATTTTTATTTGCTTTGGCTTGTTGCAAACACAATTTAAGGTGACTAAAACCTTCAAATTCCCAAGAGAACCACTAGAAGTTCAAATAAAGAAGGAAGAACATTTGCTAGAAAGAGCCCTGAATTCTAATTTCTGTTCTACAATTAACCAGAGGAGTTGTTCTAATATGGAGTCTGTGGAATGAATCCCCTTAAATTATATGGAAACTTGTTTACTCACAAATGAGAATTTTTTCTGGGAAGACAGTCTATAACTCTCATCAAGTTCTCAGAGGTCTAAGACTCAAGAAAAGTTATGAACTACTAAACTACATACAAGGGAACCTTAGGAAAATAATTTCTTTATACCTTAGCTTTCTAGTCTATGTTTTGATGAAACACCTTAACTACACTAAAGGAATTTAAGAATTTTAAAAAAGACAGTAGTATGTGTACATACTTTGAAGAAGCTATCCACCTTTAAACAAAAACACTACAAAATTTTCCACTTTTTTAACACTTACTAAAATGTTCAGGGTTTTAGTATTACAGAGAAGTTGTTCATTTATTCAACAGATATTTGAATGTCTATGATGTGCTGAAGCAGGAGATATGGATGAATATGTTTCATATAAAATATAGACCCATACGTGCTATTTTAGAAACACTCAATGCCTACAGAGGCCAGATAAAGGACATGTGAGGTGGGGATGGCAGATGAGTTGTTGAAGGCTCCTTGGAACTGTTATCTCCTAAAATGAGTTCACCTAAAGGGAAGGCATTCCTAGCCCAGGGGTCAGAACACACAAAGGCAGAGAAATGAAGAATATGGCATTGTATATGTGTACCTGCATGTAAAGTACAGCAAGCCAGTGACGCTGGCACAGAAAATGAAGAGAAGGCATGAGGCTACACATGTAAGGGCACATCAGGGTTTGTGGGCTGGGCTGGATTCTGAGCAGTATTCTATGGGTTAAAGAGAACACTGAGATGCTTTAAGCAGGGGACTGACAGATACTATTAGATTTTGTTAGAATATTCTGGTAGCAGAGGGAGGCTGGATTGAAGATAGGAAAACCAGTTAGATAATTTTCATATTACAGGCTGACTGTCCCTTATACAAAAGGCTTGAGACCAGAAGTGTTGACAGATTTTCAATTTTTTTCAGATTTTGGAATTATACTTACTGGTTAAGCATCCCTAATATGAAAATCTGAAGTCCAAAAGGTTCAAATGAGCATTACCCCTTGAGCATCATGTCAGCGCTCAACAAACTTCAGGTTTTGGAGCATTTCAGATTTTGGATTTGGGATCCTCAACCTGTATTTCAAGAAGAGATTTGAGAGCCTCAAATAGGAGTTGGAAAGAAGACACACATTTATAACATTATTTAGTAGGTAAGTCAACAGGACCGTGTGCTTGATTAAATGTGTGGGGTAATGGAGAGGGAAGTTTCACTTGGGGAGCTGTTGAACTGCCAAATGAGATAGAGAATCAGAATAAATCTGGTAAGTATGGGGGGAATATGGTAAGCTTGATCTTGCTGCACTTACTTGAGTAGGTGTCAGACAGGAAATGTATCCTAGGGGGTTAGAGAGATTCAGAATTCTGGGCTGGAGATACAAATTCACGGAGGCTTTAGTAGATAGCTCACAGCTGAGACCATCTGAGGAACATGGAGATAAATGGGATGTGCCAACATTTAAAATTATATGAAAAAGAGCCCAAGAGAAAGGACAGTCACAGAGATTACAAGGCCCAAGAACATTATAGAAGGAAGAAGTTTCAAGGAAAGAATTATTAGCAGTGGCAAATGCAGAAGAGACCTCAGATAATATAAATTTATTCAAAGGGCAATCAGGTCGCTGTTTTGTCTAGTAAGAAGTGAGAACCTGATGGGAGATGAGTGTGCAGGAGGGGAGGCAATAAATAAAGAAGTTTGATATAAATGGGAGAAAGGAGACTAGAGTTGGAGTTAACTTTTTCAAAGGGTGCAAGAAACAAGAACATGTTTGTTGGTGGAGGAAGGACTAGGAAACAAGCGGTTGAAGAGAAGAGGTTTTTCCCAGGCTCAGAGATCTGATAGAAGTCCTCCGGCTATTCAGAAAGACCTAATCAGAATAAACTTGCAGCCCGTTCATCAAGAGGGCTTGTAAGCACAACAGATAATCCTTAATAAAAACTATAAAATGCATTCCCTAGTTTACCTCGAAGAAAGTAACAGCTCAGTAGCCAATCTCAGAATTAAAAAATAAATAAAGCAGGTCAGGATAACTGTGTTTCTAGTTGGATTCTGTTACTGACTGAAGTATGATGCTTCTCTTCCCTGGAGTGAACATGAATGAATGCAAACCACCTGCAAGTGGAATTTGGCCTCTGACTTCAGAGAAAACCAAAGCATGCATCTGCAGCCACCCTTTTCTTTTGGAACAGAAGCACCTCCTCCCATGTAAAGCCAATCTCTGACCAGTGCATCCTATCTTCCTCTACCTTTTCTGGAACCCCAAATCATCACCCTTTTTGCTTTTATTTCCAACTCCTCCCTCTTTCCTGGACCCTTTTCAAGGGTTCTTCACTCTATTTCGGCCCTCAGCAATATTCAACACCTGAGCTCAAAAACCTTGCCTTTGCCCCTTGTGACTTGACTTTTCTTGTTTGTCCTTTCATCCCTTTAGCTATGCCTGTCAGTCTCCTTGGTCTGCCCACGTCCTACTACATAACCTTCAAGAGTTACTCATGGTTTGCCCTAGATCCTACCCTTTTATACTCTATAGCAGAGATTGGCACTTTTCCTGTAAAGGGTCAGACAGTAAATTATTTTAGGCTTTGCAGCCATAATTTTTCCATTACAACTACTCAATTCTGTCACTGCAGCACGAAAACAGCCAAAGACAGTAATTAAATGAATGGGTATGGCTATGTTCCAATAAATTATTTACAAAAATAGATGGCAGGCTGGATTTAACCTATGGCCTAGGGTTTGCCAACTCCTGCTCTATACTCTCCCTAGAAAAGTATCCTTAACTGTGTGTTCACTGACCTCCTGTACATCAAAGCTACACCTTCTACCCTTAAATCTGTATCACCAATTACCTAATTAATAGCTACATTTAAATGTCTTAAAAGGAATCTCAAACCTTAACATGGGAATTGTGCTCTTTCCCCCAAATCTGGCATCCCTCCAGGATTTTAAGAGACGCTACCATTCACATAGTTGTATAAGGCAGAAAATAGGAGTCAATCCTGACACTTCCCTGTCTCTCATCCTCTTAATTCTTTGAACGGGAGAAATACCTAAAAAAGGTAGGTCTGGAAATGGCATTATTTGAAGCACACAAATTTAACATTTCACTAATAGAGCTAAACTTTATTTCCAAGTTTATTACATGTTTATACTTGATGTTGAATACATATTAGAATAGATTTAACATACAACTTGGGAGAAAAGCTGACATTCTCCACTGAATGGGTTAAAAAGGAATGTAAAACTACAAAATATTTGTTTAAGTGTGAGTTCCAAATTATGGCAAACACAACAAAATACCCTGCCATTTTTCTCTTTCTAATTTTCCAAGATGGATTATAAAAATTTTTTCATAACAATTTATTTCAAAAAAGGAAACAAGGGATAATCATAAAAACCATTTACTTTAAGTATAGGACACAACTAAATTAAGAGTCTTAACATAGAACTCCTACCTCCTGTTTAAAACATAAATACTTGATGATATTAAGAATCAAGGGGGATTCATTAATGTCAACTACAAATCTAATGGCTTACACCCATAAATACCATTTGCTTTTGTCTGGAAGAGTTAGGATGATTTAAGGGTGACATAAAGTAGAGTTTTATTTGATATCCATGTTAACTATTTGGTGCTCTGAATAAGGGATGGCCAAATACTAACTGGTTAGTGTCAGAAATTCAGAATTAATCAGTTCCAAGTGGTAAAAGCTAACAGAATTAATCATTCCACCTCCTAATCTATGGCTGTGAACAAACGTACAGCTTTTGGTATTCACTGAAAGTTCCAAAATAAAATTCCTCTAGATATTCTGAAGCTGCTGAAGCACAAAAAATACTGTCTGTAGTGTAATTCCAATGTTTAAACACTTTGATACAAAATTATGGGTGGTTATCAAAGTTGTTATTGGTAATAAATATAGTTTTAATTCTTTATAATTCTCTTAACACATTTTGTGAAGAAAGGTGTGTTCTTTTTAATATTACTAATCCTTACTTAAATATATTTCTAAAAATCATCTCAAAATTATTTTCTACCATGGATTACAGAATGAAGACTCATACTAAAAGTGAATGCTACTGTTCTCACTAAATAAGTATTTATTAATACAATCATCTGAAAAACCTATATTCTTTCTAATACCACTTATAAAAGACATTTAATAAATATAACTCACCCCAATTAGATTATTCTAGTGACAAAACATTTTCTCATGTAACTGCTTAAGACAGATGATTTATGGCTTTTCAATTTTAAAATTTCACATTTAATGTCATGTTTTTAAAACTTTTTCTAAATTGGTCTCCCACTATCAGATTCTTAAGTGAGAAAAGACAAGACAAAAGACATAATTATTTAGCCTCTGCCCCTCCCTGGAAACCAACATTTCCCTTAAAATGCAAGGCACACTCTTTTTCTTAGAACAGGAGTCAAAAAGCTTTTTTCCTAATTTTGTGTAAAGGGCCAGATAATAAACACTTTGGACTTGTGGACCATTTGTCCTCTATTGCAACTACTCAATTTCTGCTGTTGTCCTTGGAAAGCAGCCATAGACAATATGCATTTGCAAAACAGGCAGCAGTCCAAATTTGGCCTTTGGGCCATAGGTGGCCAACCCCTGTCTTAGAAGAACAGACCTACATATATAAAAAAAATCATTTGAAAGAAACTGGTCTCTAGTCAAACGTGATGACTGATTCAGAATCTAGCAGTTAATCACTCTAGTTAAAGATTCTTCTACTGTAGTAGTTCATGTCATCATGCTTTTCATTGGGATAATTTATCTTCATTTAGGAACTTGCTTAGGTATTATTTATGAAGGGATTCAGTTTAAAATTAATAAATGATGTCCATACAATTTAATATTCAATTTAATTTTTTGAAAAAACTTAATGAAAAATATAACAGAATCAAAACATTTAAAATAAGTACACTCACTACCCACTCCAGTAATTCATTTAAGTCATACCAACTATAGAATATGAAAAATAAATTCAGAAGTGTAATTACTTTAAAATACACTACTTCCACTTTTGTCAATATTTTACATTTATGTATATATTCTATAGTGGAAGCAAAATTCTCTCTAAAAACATTATCTCCTTAAAATCTTGAGGTGCATATTAGAGCCACAGGCAATATCTGACATATAAAATTGCAGTACAGGCCTTTCAAATTTGGCATTTCACTGGTACAATTCAATGACCAAAGTATATAATAACTGTACAGTGCCTAGACATTCCAGTAAGAACCATTATTTTCTTTAATGTAGAATGATTAATACATATTCTACAGGGGCAGTGAGGTTAGTAATTCTATAGGTTATGTCCTGACATAATTTTCAAAATTGTACAATAACACAAACAACTTTGTTAAGGCCATGTTTTATTTGCTGATTAATGGACAAAAGGCAATGTAATTTATTTTCAAGTATTTCCTTGAAAGTCTGTGCTCATAAAAATCATGAAAAGTTGGAAAGACTGTTAAATCACTGAAACTTTAAATATATCTTACACAATCTTGTTTGTACAAAAATACAAGTTAAATATAAACATAAAGCAATCATGATAATTTTATGCAAATCTGTTTTATGTGATCAGTTATATATAAAAGTTTCCCAGTTCTGTTATTTGTGAAAAGATCAATACCAGATTGAATTACTATCTACTGGCAAAGGGCCCTAAAAAGCTTGCTTTAGCATTAATCTTTTACATGGTTAAGTGAGTTTCCTAATTTGAGATCACCTAAACACTGGAAAAAAAATTAAAAAATGAAAGGGCAGTATGTCCATAAACCAACAAATAATTTGGCTGTATCATAAAACACAAAGAAACCCCACGTATCTGTACAATAAACATTACGTATTACATACTCACACACACAGAGGCATACGTGTGTGTATGCATGTGTACACATACACATGCGCACGCAACACACACCCAGTCATAAACCAAAGCCTAATGAGGTGCTGCTTCCAGTTCGATGATATTCAGCTGTGCATTTTTTCTTACTTCATCAAATGAATAGCTTTTTGTCACCTTCCCATTCTTGAAGACAGTATGGAGAAGATCCTGCATAAATGTAATAAATTTAATGATTATGCTGAAGAGATTATCAAGCAAAATACATAAATCCAAAACAAAGAGATGTTGATGGTGTTCAAATTATGAAATGATGTGATACACAAAAAATGCTGGTGGAGCAGACAGAGAACAAGGTGCTATTTAAAATGGCAAATCATTGAGTTGCCTACCTACTATGTAGAAATATTCATCTTTTAGGAAAACGAATGATCTAAATATTACATTCTTAAGCCAGTTTTCTTAAAAAGAAAAACAAAAAACCTAGTTGACCATTTTTTCATTCTGAGGTGGTCACCAGGAGAACTATGACTGTCACTGATAATCAACACTGACAGTGCAGCAAGGAAAGCCTGCTAAACCATTGCTAGTTGCAGGTCAACAAACACACTCTACGCTGATTAAACCTATCATCCTGGACATTTAATAAATTTGCTAGGCACTAAATTCTGGCTTAAAAAATCCACAAAACAAAACAAAAGCCAAACTCCAAACCAACAAAAACAGGTATTATTTCTTGACTAATGCATAGTGACTGAATGAAAGACTCTGTGTATACTCCAAAAGTCGCTGATAAAGGTAATCCACTTCATCCATACAAGGTAACAAAGACAGATTAAGGGAGTTAGGACTAAATTCCTTTTGGGTCCGGTAAAGCCACGCCTATCTTAATAAGGAGTTATCTGGCTCTAGCTTCTCTTTGAAAAATCCATAGACATAATCTCCATTTTCTATCTAGTCAGAAGACTGAGGTGCATATGACAATGCCCAATAAATTTGTCATTGTGTTGCTTCAAATCACACTGCCCCAGCTGTAGCATTTTCTTCTATAAATTTAAATATAACCTATCAGGGAAGGCTGGTTCGTATTCCTAAATCAAAATACCTAGATGATTATAAATTGATTAGTGTTTTCAATGTTCTAGTGTTTTACCACATACTCTTAAAATTGATGTATTTTAAAAATCACACTTAAGTTTTTACTTTTATAGTCTAAGTGACTTTTAGTTCATCTGAGATAAACTAATTCAGCAAAATCTCACTAGATGCAAGAGTTAAGAGAGGCTTGCTCAAAGAATCGCCTAACAGGCTATATAAAGGGATCTAATTCTAAAAGTTTGAGTTATGAATTTATATATTTTTCATTAAATATAACAAAAAAGGTATTTAATCAATTCTGTCTCAAAACCTTTAAAAATGATAAAAGTAACATAACAGTAAATTTGACATTATAAAGAATCAAAATAAAAAACAACAAATTAGTGTTTGTTTAGTGTAAACTTTTCTGAGATTATGAATATTCATGAGTAGTTTCCCTCCAAAACTGAGTTTTCTTCAATCCAGTGGCTTAAAAACCAAAAATTTTATAACTTGAGTTCGTGAATATAAATGTACTTTTGTACATTTATATTAGATTAGATCACATGGACTACTTTAGCATACTACCATTTTTTTCAATTTGGTTGACTAGAATCAGAAAACTTGGTTAAGTCGAGGTTTCACTATTTATAAATTATGTAATCTGAACCAAGTCACCCTGTTTTCACATTTTACACTATTAAGATAGTATCATTTACTTTTAGCCCATAGGATTACTATGAAAATTAAATGAGACTAAAGAAAAACATCTGAACTGGACACTATTAAATTAAAAAAAACAAACAGAATTATCTTCAACATTTTAGAATCTAAATAGCCCCTCTACTATTTATTAAAATTACCAACATTTTACTATAACACAGCTAGAAGTCTTTCTAAGGACAGCATCCATTTATTCTTAACTATGCCTTTTCAGAAATGATCCACTGCTAATTGACAGCAAAATTAATATCAAGTATAATACAGAAGTTTGTTGAAGGTCAACAATCACTCCTATACTGACCACAATATATAAAAAAAAAAAACTTTCACTTTTTTTGAACGTTATAAAACATTTCTCCCAATGTATACACAGACTTTGGATTTATGACCTAGCTACTTGTTTTTCATCTTATTTTGGTAGGCCAGGTCAGCAACTGTACATTTCATAATAAAACTACTTTGTCCTGCAGAAAAATTATTCTAAAAAGAATTTAAAAGTAAAATACAACATAAAAACCTTTCTTATTAATTTGGAGAGCCAATCTATTTTTTAAAAAAACAATCATCATAAATACATACATGACCATATTCTTCAAGGTCACCTTTTCCTTCCTCAAGTGTAACAAAGTTCCCTGTTGGCGTCCTATGTAAAGATAATCGGCCCTTTTTGGACCTTTTGTTGGGATCAGCAACTGGGTCCTTGAAGACATTAACCTAAAATTCAAATTAAGAAAGTTAGAGAAATAGACTAATCGTCAGAAATCTCCAAACTCTCATTTACAAAAAAGGATACACATAATTTACGTGTAAGTTTTAAGACACTTAATAAGTATAATGAAATAATCTCTTCTGGCTTTTAGAAACATAACTTTTCAGCATGTTTTGATGGACAGTCTGTTATGAAAAAAGGTAGAAATGGAACCCAAATCTTGGATATCCTTTTTTACCAATGACAAATACCTAACACTCCATTTTTTGGAAGTCTCTGAGTATTCTAACATATGACCTTAAGGTATTTCCTTTAATAATATAAACTGCCTCTAAACTGATACATGCTATTAAAAAAACCCAACTATACCAAAACTATGTACGTGTGTGTGAGTATATATATGTATATACATATAAAAAAATCTTTGGAGCGGTAACTAGGATATTACTAAGGTGAAGGCTTTCTTAACTTGTAACCTTTTCCTTTTGATACTTTTTACTTTACTCTGTTATTGTCAGAAGAAACTTAAAACTTAAGAATAAAAGAGCAAAAAACTTAAGAGTACCTCAAGAGAGCAAAATGTTTGTTTCAGGATCAGAAAGATGGGAGGCAAAACATAATAGAAGCAATTAACAATGGCAGTGGAATGAGAGCAAAAATGAGTCAATCCCAGAACACTCCAAGGAAAGATGAAAGACAGTAAAGCAGGGAACCAACTTATGTGTTTTTAGGGGTTTTTGGCATCCTCCCACCTCTGCACTTTGCTCCACAGACTCCCCTGCTCTCAAGAGGCTATGGAGGAGCTAGGGGGATAGTTGTTTAGCTATGTACCTGCTCCATAGCTGCTGGAACATGATTCTGGTACCACAATTCAAACTTCATATTCTACTTTTCTAAAACTGTTTTGATAGTGATTGTATTACATACTTGCTGTTTTTTTTTTTTTTTTTGAGACAGAGTCTCACTTTGTTGCCCAGGCTAGAGTGAGTGCCATGGCATCAGCCTAGCTCACAGCAACTTCAAATTCCTGGGCTCAAGTGATCCTACTGCCTCAGCTTCCTGAGTAGCTGGGACTACAGGCATGCAGCACCATGCCCGGCTAATTTTTTCTATATATATATTAGTTGGCTAATTAATTTCTATTTATAGCAGAGACGGGGTCTCGCTCTTGCTAAGGCTGGTTTCGAACTCCTGACCTCAAGCAATCCGCCTGCTTCGGCCTCCCACAGAGCTAGGATTACAGGCGTGAGACACCGCGCCTGGCCTTGCTTACTGTTACTATATGCTGGCTAGGTTAGTTGACATTCCTACTCAAATATGGTCAACTCTTAGATCCAAAGGTATATTCTGAAGCCATGAGAAATGACTGACCTGTATTATCTCTCTTACATAATCTTTCACTTTATTGTTCCTCCTTTTTCCAAGTCTTTTTTTCCTTCTTAATCATGTTATTACTTAACATCTTTCTTTTAACATCTTTCGTGTTATTACTAACATCTTTCTTTTCCTTGTTTTTGAGACAAGGTCGGTAGTACCTGACAACATACTAACAGCCTAGGACCATATTATCCTTTGACTATTGCACTCAATAACCACAGTCTACCTAGATACACAAAGAAGGTACTAAAACAGAAGGAGTAAAAGTTGAAGGACATACCCCAAGGCCATTGGTTACAACATAACTACACTTGAAGGAACAATTCAAGAGATCTCTTGTTAACTTCTGTAGCAAAGCTCCACCAGAACCAAAGGCAACATTTTCAATACTCCACTTATTCTGTTTCATGCCTCCTACAATCTAGAAGATAAAAGAAAAACAAAACCTAAGTAATTTGGAAGACAATGAGAAAGAGAATTTTCAAAGGGCAATACAGATGAATGAAGCATCTAATAGATGTTTTATAACAGTCAATAATTAGATAAGAAAAAGGCCAAGACAAAGTTATATCCCACATTTTCTTTCTAAAGACCTACTTACCCCAGAAAGACAGACTGAGATTTAGAAGGAGATTTCATTCAGTTTCTGAATCTGTGTTGTTGTCATTATGGTTGTGGTTAGGGTAAGGGGAATAAAGGAAATGAGAGGAAGTGAGAAAAAATTGGCCATGAATGTCTAAGGTGACTTGAGTTGATTTCTCTTATCCACCTACTTGAGTTAGATGCCAGCAGCACAAGCAATGGGACCCAAACATTTGCCCCCAAGTTATTAGACTCTAGGAATGATTCTTATTATCGTTAGTAAACCACAATACATCACATTATTACATGTCATATATAACATATATAATGGGACATGTTAAAAGTCAATAGATATTGGTGGCAAAAGACTATAAAATACTCTCTCCTACATAACAATTGAGATATTGGTATAGTCAGTCTACCCTGGCTGGTGCTCCAATGCCATAAACAAAATTATGGACAGATGCTCTGAAGGTTAAGATTTACCACTGGATCATTTTTGGAAGAATGATTATTGACAAGCCAGCAGAGCGACCTGTATGAACAGTTCTGGCAGCTAAAATAGTTGTTTCAAAGGACATATAATTTCAAAACTACATTGTTTCTTACCAATGTCATTTGTATTTCTTTCTCTTTTTTTGGAGATGAAAGATAATTTACTGCAGCAATAGCAATAGGCAAAGTATCAACATTTTTGCATTGGTTTTTGAGGCCCAGTTCCCACAGTGCAATGTGAAGAGGGCCAAATGACACCTGCACATGAAGTGGGTGAACTGGGTTGCATTACAGAGGGAGTGTATAGAAGCTTTTTTTAAAATTTTGTAATATTTTTTTTAAATTTCAGAATATTACAGGGTTAAAAACATTTAAGTTACATATATTGCCATTGCACCATCTGATTCAGAGCTACAAGAGGGCCTATCCCCCAGATAGCGCCCACTGTACCCATTAGATGTGAACATACCCATTCCCTCTTCCCCCCTCCCACCTGCCTGACACCTGATGAATGTTACTTCCATATGGGCACATAAGTGTTGATCAATTAGTACCAATTTGATGGTGAGTATATGTGGTGTTTATTTTTCCATTCCTGTGGTACTTCACTTAGGAGAGAATGGGCTCCAGCTCTATCCAGGATTATATGAGAGGTGTTAGTTCACTTTTTTTTTTTTCCCCCGTGGCTGAGCAGTATTCCATGCTATACATATACCACATTTTATTAATCCGCTTATATACTGATGGGTACTTGGGTTGTTTCCACATCTTTGCAATTGTGAATTGTGCTGCTAAAACAGATGTCTTTATTATAGAATGTCTTGTTCTTTTGGGTAGATGCCCAGTAGTGGGATTGCTATATCAAATGGTAGGTCTACTTCTTTGAGGTATCTCCATATTACTTTCCATAGATGTTATACTACTTTGCAGTCCCACCAGCAGTGTATGAGTGTTCCTATCTCTCCATATCCACACCAACATTTGTTGTTTTGGAACTTTTTGATAAAAGCCATTCCCACTGCAGTTAAGTGATATCTCATTGTGGTTTTGATGTGCATTTCCCTGATGATTAGAAATGTTAAGCATTTTTCCGTATGTTTCTTAGCCATTAGTCTATCTTTTTTTGAAAAGTTTCTGTTCGTGTCCTTTGTCCACTTTTCAATGGTTTTTTAAAATTTTTTCTTGTTGATTTTCCCGAGTTCTATATAGATCCTAGTTATTAGCCCTTTATCAGATTTACAGCATGCAAATATTTTCTCCCATTCTGTAGGTTGTCTATTTGCTCTAGTGATAGTTTCTTTGGCTATACAGAAGCTTTTTAATTTGATCAGGTCCCATTTATTTATTTTTGTTGATGCTGTGATTGCTTTTGGGGTCTTCTTTATAAACTCTCTGCCTAGGCTGATGTCTATAAGAGTTTTTCCAACATTTTTTTCTAGAATTCTAAGGGTTTCATGCCTTAGGTTTGTATTTCTTTCTCCTAAGTAAGGTTTATTTACCTTGCATCTACCTTCTTATTTAACATACTCAATCACTTTTATGATAGAAGGTAGCAAGTCAAATGTACTAAGTATTCCTTTAATTTCATGAGAATAGCCAAAAGGAATTCTACTCCAACCCTTTAAATGTACCACTTCAGTGAACATACAAATGATAAAGCAAAACATCCCTATAGCTCCAAACCAGCACTTGCTTTTCACTTTGCACTTTCATGTTAGGGAGATGGCTTCTTTTTTAAACCTCATGAACCAACCTCTCCTAGCTTCCAACTTTCCTTCTACAGCTTTCATACCTTTCTCACCCTTCACAGAATTGAAGAGAGTTAGGGCCTTGCTCTGGATTGGCTTTGGCTTAAGAGACTGTTGGTGGCTGGTATGATCATCTATCCAGATCGCTAAAACTTTCTTCTTATCAGCAATAGGGATGTTTTGCTTTATCATTTGTGTGTTCACTGAACTGGCACATGTAATTTCCTTGAAGAGCTTTTCTACCGCATTCACAATTTGGCTCCTTAGGTCTATCTCACCTTTCAACATGCCTTCCTCACTAAGCTTAATCATTTCTAGCTTTGATTTAAAGTGAGAACTTGCATCTTTTCCATTCACTTGAACATTTATAGAGGCCACTGTAGGGTTAACCCTTTGCACTCACTTGCTTTTTTCTCGATTCCTTTATTCTACTCGAGATTTAATTTTTTAAATACCCCAGATTTTACAAAGCGCAGCAGTAGAATAAAAAACTGGACTTTCTTTTCATACAAACTTATTTATTTGGATTTTTTTATATTTCAAATTATTGATACATTCAAAGAGTAATTTTAATCTCTATAATTTTTGCTAACCGTGTTGAGTCACACTCGACATCTGAGTGCAAAGGGTTAATTCGCCTAATTTCAATATTGTTGTGTCTCAGGGGATAGGGAGGCTTGAGGAGAGGGAGAGAGATGGGGGAATGGGCAGTTGGTGGAACAGTCAGAACACACAACATGTATCAAATTACATTCACCCTCTTATCTGGGTGCAGTTTGTTGTGCCTCAAACCAATTGCAATATTAACATCAAAATCACTGATCAAAGATCACCATAGCAGGTATAATAATAAAGTTGAAGTATTGCAAGAATTACCAAAATGTGATAAGAGACATGAAGTGAATACATGCTGTTGAAAAAAAAATGGCATGGATAGACTTGCTTGATGCAGGGTTGCCACAAACCTTCAATTTGTTAAAAACAAACAAAACCAAAAAATAAAAAAACCACAAACTATCTGTGAAGCACAATAAAATGAGGTTTGCCCGTGTAACACTTATACTATTTGGTTAAATCTAATAACAGTAATGACAGTCAATGCTTAATTTAGAAGAGATGACAAGCCATTCTATAATTTCTGAAAAAGCACCCATTACTAACATTTGAGTTTTACATTGTTAGAGTACATAAAGCTCAATTCTTTTTTCTTTTTTTTTAGTTTATAAAGAAAAGAGGTTTATTTAGCTGACAGTTCTGCAGGCTGGGAAGTTCACAGGTCATGTGTTAGCATATTAAAGCTCAATTCTATTAAAACTCAGACCTATATGAGCAGAGTCAAGACTTTCTGTTTTATATTAGAAGGGACATTCCTTGACTGATATGTTCTTCTT
The DNA here is from genome assembly GCA_008750895.1 of Mirza zaza. NCBI lineage: Eukaryota > Metazoa > Chordata > Mammalia > Primates > Cheirogaleidae > Mirza > Mirza zaza. The sequence goes on from VSMD01118971.1 coordinate 39,073, forward strand.
TCATAGTGATACTTCTTTAGATTCATCATTCATCATGGCCAATGAGGGCTACAAGAGTAAGTATGGTTTGGCTGGTATACATCTTAAACTATTATTATTTTTAAACTTTAAGCAATGCACAGAAGACTTAAACCAACATAAACATTTATGAAAAGACTCACAACTGTATTTAAATTGTAATATGTTATTTATCAAAGTAACATAAAAGAGCTTAATTACAAGCAATGCCTAAAACGTTGAATATAAAACACATACCTCTTGTAGGGTATTAATATCTACTCCATCCCCTTGAATGACTCTAAGATAAGGTGGCAGCAACTTGTAGCCCTTTGAGTTTTCAGTAATAGGAAACTTCTTACCTAAAATATCCAAAACCTGTATGGAAAAATACACATGCAACACAATTAACTAAAACTGAAAACAAGTATGAGAAGTTCCCAAAGTTAAAAAAAAAAGATTTTGCTTTGCACTAGAGAATCTTGAGACTATAAAACTACTTAAAAATTTTTATAGCACTATGTATATGCCTTCTAAAATTTGGTCCCAACCCCTTTTAATCACATTAGAAACAAGCATGCTATTTCCTATTGAGTCAATTTATACCAGAAAGTGGCTCAAAATAAGTTTTTCCCCCCTCGCATCTTTCAAATTATATAGATTCAGAAGAAAAATTCTTAATATGAGATTAAACAAATTAATATTTTTAAGAAGTATATAAAGCATTATTTAACTTATAGATTATACTTTTGATTTAGATTTATTCTGCTTATGCAAAATAACTTTGTTTGGTTTAATTTTGTCTGACATAACTCGAATATAAACCCATTTGAATCACAAAGTTCAGAGAAACTGTGATAGGCAGAGAAAGCTGTGAATGAAGCATACAGAACTCATAGTTTCTCTCAAGTTCTCCTTTGCTCTTAATTAAAGCCAAATTGCATAATTTGCAAACCATCTTAATCATTAACTACTGAAAGTTTTGCACATGGCTTTAATATTTCTTGGAAAGCTTGGTCAGAGACACAACAGACCTACAATACACATTCTCCCTCCACAACAAATATGTCCTTTTCCTAAACAGATTAAAGATTCTAACAATGAGCAAATTCCATATTGATGAATCAGTTTACAGAGATTAAATGACACATCTTACTTATATAAAGTAGCTAACACAGTATTGTTCTTATAGTAGGCATCAAATAACCCTGCTTTTATTATTGCTTTTGAAGAAAGCAATCTGAGATTCACTTGCAACACTGCTACATTAAGATTCAACAGTATCTCTAAAGAACCATTATTAGGAAAGTATTTTTGAATTATTTTTACTCCACATTATCCTGCAAATATTTCTTCTGCACTAACAACTTCAAAGGTCTCGTAATGACTTGTGGTAAAAGAAAAGAAACAAACCACAAGTAGATGTGGTGCCCAAATCACTGGAATAATTAAAATGGCAATGCTGTTAATTAAATCTGAAGGTAAGCTGAAAAGAAAATATCTACTCAACAGTACATGATCGTCTAATGAGAGTACATAAATAACCCATAATTCTCTGTATTCTTTCTCTGCTATTAACATGTGACCTTGGGCAAATCTATTACTCTCTCTGGGCTGCAACTATAAAATAAGAGAAGTGGTCCAGACAGCTCTGAGATGGTGTGTGTATAAATGAAATTAAAAGCAGTGTTGATGCAGATGGTCTACAGGCATTTTAATTACCAAGTTTTGTATTAAAATTTACCTTTAATACTGTGTCAAGAGGGTTTCCAGAATCAGGTCTGATTATTAGTGGTGCCTCTGTACTTCTTGATACTATTAAATGTCTTAGATCTTCACCCCATATTTTCTCACAGGCATTATAAATGTCATAGCTATCGCTGACCACAGACACAGGCACTGATGAAAACTGCGTTACTATATGTTCAAAAGCATCTTTTTCATGGTCTTTCCCCCAAGCTGTTATGGTACTAGAAAAGAAAATGAAAATACAGATTTACTTAAGCAGACACATCTATTCCTGAATCACTGTTAATCGTATCTCATGTTTACTATAATCTTATCTCATGTTCACTATACTAAATTGTTAACATCACAGAGAAGGTGAGTTAGTTTAATGAATGTACATAATAAAGCAAAGGAAATATTTGGGTCAAGCACCCCCTAGAAAATTAGTTTGTAAGCAACTTTAATCTTCTTCAATAGTTATTAAGTTATTTAGCTCTGAAGTCCTTATGTCATATTTAACCAATTATAAATTTTTATTTTTTGTATTCCTGAATCTACTGATTTACAACAGTGAACTAAAAAGCACTTGCTGAATGCCCTCTATACTTTATGTCAAGATGTTAGAAAGAATGAATACATACTCTTATTAGTTTGTTAGGCAATGCAAGCACTTGGCTCCCTTCTGTAAAATTTTCAAAACCAGATAGCAATAATATTAGGGACATATATTTTGTCTTTATTCTTTCAAAATCTTACACTTAGAGGCAATTACTTAGTTAATTAATTATACTATACTATGCATATATATAGTCAACTCTTTACCTGCTATATCTTCAAATGACCAATAACAGGCATTTATTTCATTTATAGATTATCTACTACAAATTAATATACAACCAGGGAATAAGAATTTTAATATTTAGTTTAAGCAAAATATAATTAAGGGTGGGAAATAAAGTATGAGAGTTTCTATTAGGCAAGAGAGGCTAGATTGATTTTTGCAATGTTCTCAATACTGATTCTTCTTATTGGATAGATTCATATTTGACATGTCTTTACAGGTTGATTATCCCTCATCCGAAATGCTCGGGACCAAAAGTGTTCCAAATTTAAAATTTTTCCAGATTTTGGAATATTCGCATTATACTTATCAGTTGAGTGTCCCAAATCTGAAAAGCTGATTTTCTCAAATGTTCTAATGAACACTTCCTTTGAGCAAAGTTTCAGATTTTGGAATATTTCAGATTTGGGATGCGCAACCTGTGTATTTGTTGGAAAATATATAATAAAGTACATTTTAAAATTTTTAAACAATTTAACAATGAATTTGAAAATCATTACCATTTCCTTATGCCAAGCAACTTTTCATTCTCCCTAATTTTCTAGTTTTTGCTCTACCCTGTACTCCTCAGTAAAATAAAAAGACAGCTTATTCATTTATTATAAAGGTATAAGGCTTAACTCAAAACTGTTTGAAGGGTTGTACTAATTTATGTCTTCAACTGTCATTTTATGTAACAAGTTTTTTCCTAAAGGACTGGAACAAACACCTTTTCCCATACTATCAAAAGTATGCTGGGTATAGCTGAGCATGTGCACTTAGGTTTTTATAAAGATCTAGTTACTTAGAGACTACTCTTATCCAAAACAGACAGGGCCTACTGATATAAAACTCATCTAATTGTGAATACTCTTCTATAACTACAGAGGCTGCCAGGAGCTATGATGTCAATTCTCTACTTCATGCAAGGATCTGCAGGCTAAATGGAAAGTTAAATTATGGATGAAGAGAAGCCCCTTTGTCATATTCAGAATTGCTACTGCTTTGTTTATAAGGAAGAGTATTAAGCTTAATGAATACTAACACTGGAGAACTTTATAACCTAAGAATGAACTTCTATAGTTAGAGGTCATTGCTTAACCAGTTATTATTTACTAAAGTTGTTATCAATATAGTCACCTAACTCTGCTACTTGTATCATGCCTACCAAACTTACCTGTCAACTTTTAGTTTGTATCTTACTTGGTTTTCTCTATGCCATCTGAACTTTCCTGAAACTTTCTTTTCTTTCACTTCAATGACATCTCCATGTTTCATTTTTCTTTTTTCTATGATTCCTCTTCAGTCTCTCCCAGATGATGTATTCTCCTCTTTCAATCTAACTTGCCAATAGGCAATACTTCTCTTGGCTCTGACCTGGGCACTTGTCTCCCTCTTTAATACCTCCCTGTGTGAAAGTCTCAAAGCTTTCCAAAAAAACACTCTTGTGGTGAGAGTTTCCAATATCTGTATCTTAGCTCATGTTTTTCTTCTGGGCTCCAGATTTATCTTATTAGATAGGATGTAGGTAGAATATCTTCATCTCATCATCTCATAGACAATTCCTATAGCACTTCTCTACATAATACAATCCTAACATCTATTCTTCTAGTACACTATTTTGTATATGAAGATCTTAACTGTTCAATGAATTCCACCCATGCTAATAATCCCAATTTTAAGCACCAAATTAAATTTGATATCTTTCCAAAGTCTGAGACAAAAAGGTTATGCAATTAAATATTCTAGGTCTAGATTCATATATTCTTTAAGAAGATATTTATAATAATAATGGTAAAGCTCTACATTTATAGAGTTCTTTTATTTTAAAGTTATTTTAGATGTTAGCTCATTTATCCTCAATGACCTCTGATATTGTGTCCTCCTTTTGTTTTGCTGGAGGGAAGAACTGAAAAACAGAGAGAAAAAGTGACGTACTCAAGGCCACCAACCATGTCAGCTGTAAAGTCACTCAGCATTCCCAATTTTCAGTCCAGTGCTCTTTTCACTATACTAAGCTATTTTTAAAACATTGACTGCCACACTAGAAAAAAATTTTTCTTGGGGCCACGGGGTTTTATTATGAAAACAATAAAAACTTCGAAAACAAAATGATCCTAATTTAATGAAAAATGAAATGTATTGACTTCTATTCATTTAATCCATGTTTTTAGAATTAATTTGTCAATATTAATTGTAACAATAAGAATATCAACAAGAAAGATTTTCACAAACCAACTGCAGCGTTTTGCCCAGGTTTTGCTTCACAAGGCCCCGGGCTCAAAACTAGCATAAGTTAAATACAACTCACATTGATTGCAGTTAATTTGTTAAAAGATGTTTCTATTAAGAACATCTGAAGCATTCTCATATATTACGGAGTCAAACTTACAAATGTAGTAAATATGAGACTATCAAAATAAAATGGATTTTTACTCTGCATCCACATACAGCATCCTTTTCATTTTAACATGAAAGCCGTAAAGAATATTCTTATTCTCAGATTTACAGTATACTTATGACACTATTTTGAAACAAAACCATCAGTAAAGAATTTAATATGTACATACTACATTAGATTTTTAAAAGATGTATGTACACCTAAGTCCAAAATAAAAATATTCTAACTCTAAAACTTTTATCTGATAATGACACCTTGGGTTTCCCAGTTCAGAAGTCCTGAAACTTGTATGTAAAATGTTCAACAAGGCCTCACTAATATGACATTGCTCATAAATGTTAGTTGAATCTACTCTTTACTGAGCCCTAAGTTTCAGCAATTTTATCTCCCAAGCCATTGCTCATGTTTATCTACTTCTTTCCATTCATTTGGCCACTTGGTTCTGGATTTCATACCGTAAGACTGCTGCAGTAGCTTTCCAGAAAGCCTAATTTCTGGTTTTTCTTTTTTTTCAATCCACAGGATATCCTATTACCAAAATAATCTCCTAAAATATTTTTCTAATAATATCGCTTCTTTGCTTAAAAACTTCAGTGCCTACTCCCATTTGAAAACGCCCAAGAATAATCTAGCATGATGTGTGCATAGTTAAACATACAATGTCAAAATAAATTCGAGGGCCCTTACTAAGCTTAACCTGTCTTCCAGGCTACCCTGTGTTCCCTAAAAAATCTGTTTCAGCCCTTATTCCCTAAACATATTCACACTCTCCTCTTTCATTTTTGCTCTTTCATCACAATGCTCAATACATGGTAAGAAGGCAATAAATATTTACTCAGAGAATAATTGCCCAATGTTAGCCACTGAATTTTACTGTTCCTTCAAGAAGTTAAGATTTTACATACTACCTCTATAAAAAGCTTTCTTGATCCTGCCAGTGGAATGTATGATCATTCTTTTCCTTCCCTTGCACCACTATAGCACTTTAATTGTACCTTTGTAAAAGTACTTAAGCAACAAAGCAGACTTATACTATCCTACAGATAGGATCAATTTTTATTATATCCTTCTATCCCTTGAAGTGTTTAGTATTCTGTTATGCATATGAAAGTTAGTTAATTAATATGCATCAAATAATAATAATAATAAAAAAGCTCAGCTTTATTCTAAACTTACTGCTGGTTTTAGCACTCTGCAGTTTTCAAGTTTGAGTAGAACTTAATAAACATTCCCAAATAATTAGAGTAAATACTTTTGTTATAAAAACCAGAAATAAAGAGTTGACATACATTTAAAAACTCCATTTACTTTCAATAAAGTCAGCTCTAGGACCAAAGCAGCTGTAGCCTAGATTTTAATTTCCTTCTAGTATAACTGAAAATAGTTCAGCAGTAAGAACAGGTAAGAAAGCATAAAAAGAATCTGGACACATTTCCTTTCATCAAAAATTTTACTTTCTCATCTACAATTGCAGATACTGGGTCTATATGACAATTTCTAAGGCAAACATAAGTAAGGTCACGTAAAAGAAAGGGGAAAGGGAAAAAAGTGACCAGTACTTAACAATGAGTACTTCTAAACTTAATTTAATGAATAAAACCCAACTGCATATGGCAATATAGTAAACTGTTTCTTCTAGCATAGTTAAAAGTTTTCTACCTCTCTGATTCCAATCTTTACACAAAATATAAATACTGAATTTGTATTGCTCAAGTTCATTAAGATTTACTGTAGTAACTGGCTCTGTAGTTAGGGAAAACATCACTGAGTTACAAATAGAAGAGTGAAGAAATTAGTAGTTTTAGATAACAAATAATTTAGGTAAAAGGAGGATGAAAACAAACAGAATTTTACCTGTGTTCTGCTGCTGGGACAGAGTAGCCTGGAACAGGATCTTTCGTTCCATAATATTTTTTAATTAGAGCAATTCCCGCTACTGTATCTGTTCCTTTGAAGTTAACCAAATGAGCAGATGCTCCTATGCCAGCAGTCTAGAAAATCAACCAAAAACCAAAATCCAAAAAAGAAAAAGAAAAACTCATATTTAAGGTACAAGCATCGCTGCCAAGGGAATTATTATCTTTAGCTATTCTTAGAGAAATATTAAACTATTATCAGAGATAACAGTTCCTTGTGATAAAGATTGTTTTTCCTAAATACTTAAAGATTCATCTGTTACCTTCTCAAAGAGGCCTACTTAATAGTGCCCACCCCCACTCCCATCACTCTCTCTTCGCTTACCCTGCCTTGCACTCTCCTATAGCATTATTTGACATCTGATACATTTTTATGTCTGTCTCTGTATGTCCATCCATCTAATATACAAAGAGTAGGGACATTTGTTGAAGGCTATACTCCATATACCTTGCTAACACATAGTAGGTACTTAATATGTATTTACTGGTTGAATCTTTGGAATTTCAAAATGTGGCCTACTTAGAACCAAAATCAATTCCAATAACATTCCCAAAAGTTGATAGTGGTACTCTAACCGACAATCCACATGTTATTAAACGAGGATGGTTTCAGTTTCTTACCTCTTGGGAAGAGACTCCTCTATAGCCAAAATCATGTAACTTGTATTCCAGACCATCTAAGTTACCAGAAGTTTCTAATAAATATTTGGCCAATATCTTCTTCTGCTCTCTAGAATTTGTGGCCACGGTGATTGGATACCAGGTCTGAACAAGAATAGTCTGTAGTAACAAAATTAACCACAAATATTAATACATAAAATATTGGGTTCTTTTTGAGGAAAATCTTAGCTTTCTTTGGAGGTACGTCCTAGACTTCCCTTCCATTAGAAGGACCAGTTAGACATTTCAACTGTACAGCAGGATGCCTACCGTGTGCATTCCAGACACAGTATGTGGCTCAGCTCTCCAATCAGCAACAAAGAAGATAAACACACCGGGCCCTTACCAGTAGAGAATTTCAAATAACCAAGTTTCTATCCAAAGCTCCAAAGAAGCAAATAATATTGTGAAAGACCATCTCTGATGGAAGGATCAATTGTCAAAATTTCCATCTGTTATAAACCAGAAGTTTTATAAAGTACACTCACACATGGATATTGAGGCAATGCCAAACCACCCCAAGTTTCTAAATGCTTATTCTTGATTTCTGTACTTCATGTGGATTTGCATCACATAGGTCATGGACCAGCACTGGTCCATGGACTACATCTCCATGGACTACATCTTGAATAATTCTGGTCTAAAGAAGTTATTCACTTACTCTTCTAGGTAGTCTTGGATCTAATTTTCCCTTAGATCTAATATGACAACTGGTAGGTTATAAACTTGAGACACTTTATCTTAGTACTAGAGAATTCTATTCACTGAGTTATGTTATGTTCTTAGATTTTATAAAAGGTCACTATAAGTAAGTCACATGAAACTTTTCTGCATATGCTATGTAACTGCAAGGTCACTGTCTACTTTAATTCAGGGACCATATGATCCAAAATAAGAAAATAGAAGAATTGCTAGGTTTCTAACTTTCTGATAAGAACTATTCCTTGATTTCCCTTTTTATCTTGGCTGTCAGGAAACTCCAAAGAAAGTCTCATGCTTAACCATAGCAACCATATTAATTATTATGGCTTAGGAATTCACCACTTCTCCTATAAACCAGATAGTATGCCATTAGAAGCAGCTTCAAATCTGTTTCTGAAGGAGTGCTAAGATGATGGTAATGTCTCAGGTGAACCAAAAAGATACTTAACTTCTTAATTAAATTTTATAAAACAAGCTCTTATTGAATACCAGCTAAGTGATCAATAAATAAGTAAAAACACATAAAAAGATGATTTAACCTTGGACTTGCCAATTTGGTCATCTTAAAGAAAAACCTATAGCCTCAGACTCCTGTGATTGATTAAATGGAGCTTTGCATGCCTCTAATCAAGAGATGGAGTCTATTTCCTCATCCCTTGATTCTGCACTGACCTTATGATTTGATTTTGACCAACAGAACATGGAGGAAGTCATGTTGTGTGACTTCCAACTCCCAGTTTTAAGACATTCTGCAGTTTCTATTCTCATTCTCTTAGAACTCAGAGAGTAACATGTGGTGAAGAGGACTGTTATGAAGACAGGTCTTGTAGTCCCAGCTATCTGAGGCCCCAGACACAGGAGTGAGGCCATTATAGACAGTCCAGCCCTAGCTAAACCCTCAGCTAAATGCAGATGTATAAGTCCAAGCAAGACCAGCAGATGAGCATCCAGTCAACCACAAGAATCATGGGAAATAAGTTGTTTTAAGCCACTAAATGTCAGGGTAGTTTGTTACAAAACAGAAAACAGATGCAACTCCTAACTTAAACTCTATAACCCATCGCCTGCAACCTCTGACCATTCTGCTTCTGAAATTATTCTTTTGATCCCACTGCCCATAACTATGCTACCTCTAATCGTTAGCCTCTTTAATTATTATTCATATTGCCAGTGGTTATCATTCTAGAGCAAGTTTTGCTCAGGTTGCACCATTCCTAAAAAGCCTATGGCCATCTACTGTCCATGGGGTGTATGTGTGGTGGGGGAGTCAATTTATACAGGATTTGAGGCCTTCCATAATCTTGCCCTGTTTACCACTGACAGGTTTAGCTCCTACTACACATTTTTTCACTTTAAAGCTGCAGTCCCCACTGGAATATGTGTCATTCTAAGAACACTGTGCTATTTCCTTAGCAATTGCTTCCCCTTATTAAAGATTTTTATTTTCTATTTCATGATTCCTTTGACAAAATTACCTATTTTCCTACCACTAACTCAGTAGTAATTCTTAATGGTATCAGTAGTTAGTTAGGAATGAATTATCACCTCTCCCTCAAAGGCCCTTTAAATGAGACATATTTTACTCTAATTTCTGTGCCCAGCATTTTTTTGGTACATAGCTGGTACTTAATCAATATTCATTTGTTGAATTTAATTCAATCAACTCTGACATTGTAATTCAACTCAAATATTGATATTACCTAGGAATATGAAAAAGATATAAACTTAATGTGAAAAACTCTAGTGGAGTTATAAAGGTAGAATATTGACCTTACCCCTCAAAAAATGCCAGAGGAGAGAAATAACTATCAGACACAGTGATCCTTCACATCACCATTTCCTTTCCATAGTCCAACAAAATCAGCTTAAATTACACTCTTAATAAAATCACTCCCCTTTAAAAAAGATCACTGTAGGTGTAAGCAAGGGAAAAAAAAGGCAATTTAATTTGTGTTAATCCAAGGTTTAATAAAGTAGGCCTTGTTGGAAACTTTTCCAAAACAGCAACTGGCCCCACAAATCAAGATAAAATGATTAGCTAAAAACTAAGACAAAAGTAAATGATCTGTAAATTTCCTTTCAGAAGTGTTTGCTATAATGTGACTATGCAGGATAAGTGCTTCAAAGAATGAGAAATGGTGCTGGCACCTACTCTGTTCACCTGTCAGGGATCAATTTCCCCATCTGTAAAATGAAGACATTTGATCAGTGCAATTGTTGTTCAAGTCATCTTTCCTTTTTAATATCAAAAAGGGTTTGCTTTGTTTTATGGTGGAAGAGAGGGGTAGGCTTAGCCCAATATACTTGCTCATCAGGCCCCTTGTAAGCCTGAGACACCTTCCCAGAATTCCTTGGCTCTCTTAAACTGGTTTTGAAATGTGAGGAAAGGACTAAATTTTCTTCTACTAAGGTTTCTCCTAGCACCAATACTGAAATTAAAAAGCAACTCAATAATTTTAGTATGTTTTAAAATTCACTGTACCACTACCAGGTGAATAACAATCAATAAATAATTATAAACAACTTTGAACACATACTGGGAAGTGAACTGAAAGGAGTATTATTTAGTGCTATTATCTAAAATGTTCTAAATCAAGGACTGCCTAAAGAGCATCTTCAAGTTTGTAAATAACAAGTCTGTTGGAGCTGCTAGCAGATTTCAAATACAAGGTGGTAAACTTAGGGCTGGGGACTGGTTAAGAGTAGGATGAATTTCCTTTATCTCACCAAAAAACTCCACAAAAGATGGAAAAAGTCTATTCTGGAGACTTGGTATTCAGAGTAAACACATTTTTTTTAAAAAAACATAGGCTCTATCAGAACTACAATAAGGGATAGATAGTATTAGACTTAAATTCTTATGCCTTCCATATAAATACTTACCTAGGACTACAATAATTTAAAATAGTAAATACATAGAGAATAAATGATATAAATTGCTTCAGATTATAAACAACTAAAAGCATTTTAATATTTGCTTTTATTAAACAAAATCTAACAGGCCCATATTAGACTTATGTTTAATAATTTCTTTTATTAAAAATGATACTTACATATTTGCTAACAAACTATCAGTTTAAGATGACTGATATAAATTTTTTACTTTATAGATTCTTAGTGAAATAAATAAAAAAATAGTAAGTTATTAGAGGGCAAAAATTTCTTTTTAAGGCCAGTTGTTTTCTCACTTTCAGAAGAGAATAAAGGAAACTGTACATGAAACAAGGTGGAATGGTAACTAGTTCTCTATTTCCATAAATATCTGCTTCAGGAAAGTTCAATTATACTTAAGGGTGAAAACTTACTGACTAAATCCCCAATCAGAAAACTAAAAAGAAAAATATGAAACAGGTTAATCCACAGATGATGAATTTCCTAAATTAGATTTATCTGTTTGGGATCTTATAGCATTTAAGGTAAAAGCCTAGCCTAGATGATGTGGATAGGAACTCTTCTACTCTTGTGTTTTAATAATATTATACCCTTGGCCGGGTGCGGTGGCTCAAGCCTGTAATCCTAGCTCTCTGGAAGGCCGAGGTGGGCGGATCGTTTGAGCTCAGGAGTTCGAGATCAGCCTGAGCAAGAGCGAGACCCCATCTCTACTATAAATAGAAAGAAATTAATTGGCCAACTAAAATATATATAGAAAAAAAAAAATTAGCCGGGCATGGTGGCACATGCCTGTAGTCCCAGCTACTTGGGAGGCTGAGGCAGCAGGATTGCTTGAGCCCAGGAGTTTGAGGTTGCTGTGAGCTAGGCTGACGCCACGGCACTCACTCTAGCCTGGGCAATAAAGTGAAACTCTGTCTCAAAAAAAAAAAAAAAAAATTATACCCTCAAAATCAAATATTTGCCAGTACAAATAATATTAAGAATTATATAAAAACTAAGAAGATATATTCCTTTTTCTTTGAGTCAAAAGTTAAATTCAAAGTTTTAATATATGGTATAGACTATTTAAAATCTTTATTTAACTGTATACCTTTTCTGAGTCTATATCAGCCTATTATTAGTTGATGGCCCATCAAGAGTTTAAGAAAAATGTTTTTAATTTCCTGTCAACTTGGTAAAATTTATTTTGAACATATTCTTGGATCTCTTACTTTTTAAATTTTTTTTTCAGTTTTTATAAGTGAATCTTAAGTGTATTATTTTACAATGTAATAGCAAATTAGTTTAACCAATAAATTAAAGAGTCAGCTGTAAGAACTAAGTTAATAGCTCTTATATATTAAGGTGTTATTTCTATAGTTACTTTCTAGGGTATTTCTTCTTACAGATAAAATCTGTATTAAACTATTGAGAAGCTAATTAGAACTGATTAGAGAAAAATGAAGAAAGTAGTCATTAAAAGTTAAACAAAGTTCTTCTAGTACAACTGGAACAGAATATCATAAAATTAAGTTACCAGAAATGTACTTGTGCTGTTTTTCTAATTTTGCGCTAAGATGATATATCTTTATAATGGCAACAAATCAGACAAAAGCCAACTGACCTTTAAAAGTTATAATTCTCAATAATTTGGTTTAGAAAAAAATCTCAGAACATTAGATTTCACTAGAAGGAAGCTTAAAGATTTTTAGTGTAACTGTCATTTTACAGATGAGGAAACTGAGGCCTGGAAAAGGTAAGTAAATTTTGGGAGATTATATAGCTTTATTAGTAGCATATTCTAAACTAGAATCCCAGTTCAATGATCTTTACATTTTCAATTAATGTTAAATGAGATTTAAAAAACAAAAAACAATTCACCTCAATCCAATTTGTAAGCCAGTAACACTCTGGATCTGTATTTTCCACTGTGAAGAGAACATTTCCTCTGGGAATGACAGAGCCCTCAGGAACAGCTTTTATTTCTATTGGAAGATGCCCATCATATTTCTGGGAGGAGAAAATAAATTTATTCATTTAACAGATGATACTCAATTATCTGTTCTCTTAAGGTTCTTTACATTTTACAGAAGCTAAATTTACTGTCATAGAAATTGCAATTATAGATGTTATAATGTTTTAGTACTCTAGTCAGAATATCCTTATCCTTTTAAAATAAAATTAGTTAAAATTATTAACAACTTAGGCACGGATATTAATTTTTAAATTTAATGCTGTCAGGTGCTTCTGCTAATATCTACCACTAGAAGAGGTACAAAATTCCAAATTGATCACAACAAAAAAGCTGTTGTTTCCCTGCTCTTTCAGAAAAAAAGAAAGGATGAATTTAATCCAACATATATATTCAAAGTTTTCTAAGAATACTACCTTTATTCTAAACTGGCCACTTTCATAAAAGAAAGGCTAGAGACTAAAAGACAAAATAAGGGATTGCTATTTTAGAACAAAAGAAAAGAGAGAGGAGAGAGGGGGAAATCCCTGCAGAAGAACCCTATAAAGGTTCCCTTGACGCTGGTAGTAGACCTGAAACCATTTTATAGGCCAAGCACAGAACCTTAGCAATAAACACCCACGTCAAACTTAACTGACTTCTTACTAACATAACAATTCCTTCCAAAACTAGGCTAATGGTTATTTGCACATGGTAAAGCTACTAGATATTTAACTGTACCTCCTCTCACTACCTCCCCCTTTTAAAGCTAAAAGTTGTGGCTATTTTGCTAGGAAGGCAAGTTGTTTCAGAAATCCTAGTATTATAGTTTATTTATATGATTTGGGACAAGGTAATTAAATAAAAGAAAAATTAATGAGAAGCATGGGAGGCATCATAATATAGCAAAAAGAACACTGCCTTACAAATCCTGGCTTGGACTTACAAGCAGCTGGGAGATATTGGACAAGTTACTTGATACTTCTAGGTCTCAGATTCTATGTTTATAAAATGGGGTTACCCAGATTATCTCTAGATAACTTGTAATTCCCTAAGATTTTGTGATCATAATCAAACGACATACAACCTTGGCTGCTGGAATTATAGTAATAAGCATAGCACCAAATTCATCTTATTACTGTGTTTATCCTCACAACAAACTTCACAAAAAAGAAATGAGGCAAGTAAAGGAGTTAGCCCACAGATTTTACTGACCTTACTTAGAATATGGGAAAAGTGTAGCACAGAGTGCTTACCTTTTTCTAAGACCCAAAATTACCAAATAGTAAAACTCAGTATTTTAATATGGACATGAAAGTTAAAGTATTTCTAATTATTTTGTGTTTAATGGCCTATACAATGTAGAAGACTTTCATTTGTGAGATTTAAATTAACATTTAACATCATGAGCTGCCAATAGATTCCATTCCCATCTGATCTTTGTAATAAAGAAAACCACCAGAGGACATTCGACTCTTATAATTCAATTACCATACTTTGAGTGCCCAGAAGTTTAAGCAATGAATCCAAACATATTAGGTATGCATATTATAATAAAATAAAGAATAAAAATCAACTCCATGAATCTGCACCAACCATTCTAACTATTCAGTGAGAGATTTCCTAGAATTACTGGTAGTGATAGACTCACAGCATCTATTTTCAAAGTTAAGGAAAAGATCTACATTTTGAAATTATCAAATAACCAAGCCCTTTTTAAATTATAGTGTATTTCAAGAATGGATTAAATTATCTTTCTGAAAAATGCTAGTTATTTAAATAATTGATTTAATTGCTTAGACTTGATGTTGATTTTATATGCTAATGATTTACCACTGGTGGGGAGAAGGAATTAAATGTTACCCTTAACTTTTCACAAGCATGTCTAAAACAGCCATTTAATTCAGAACACAAGCAAAAAGAATTGTAATGATAGTATAATCTTCTATTAAATTCCTTTGCAAGAAATTTTGAACTAAAAGCAAAACCAAGATAGACCAAAACATGAAACCATTTTTTACCTCAAGAATGTAGTTCCATCCCTTTTCATTAAAGACATCATCTTGGAAATGTTCTTTGTAGACCTCTTTGGCTTCCTGAATTTTCTCTTTGGTCACTACTTTACCTAAAAGAATATACATGTCCTATTTACATTTCTAAAGGCATTCTGTGAGATGCTGAATTGTCATAGAATTAATATTTTTAGTTATTTCACCCATTCTGTGGATTAAAAAAAATAACGGAGAGGTCACATGACAACCCAGAGTCAACAGCAGAATCAGAAAAGGAATTTATACTGCAACCACTCACTCTAAGCATAAATGTTAATTTATTTCAAAAGCAAATGTATAATTAGAAAAAATTATTATTTGTATAGTATTTTTTAAAAAATCATAATAAATGAACTTCTAAAAAATATAATTTCTATCTCAATTAATTTAGATACTCTTCAAATTTGAGATGGCTCAAAAGTTTCCTATATCCAGGTGAACAGTCTCACTTTATTCATAAAGAATGGGATCTCTTCAGGGATGGTAAGCAAGTAATTTTCAGTTACTAAATTTTTGCCCTCCAAAAACACTTTTAGTTAACTTTTCTCATCTGTAACTGAGGGAAACAGTAGAGTACCCACTTACAGGATGGTTGTGAGGACTAAATAAGACTTATGAACCACTTACAAATAATGCTGACCTAGAGTAGGCAATCAATGAATTTTAGTTATAATAATAAATGATATTTTGCATAGTTTTTAAGCTATAGAACTAAAAGCATGCCATCAATGCCATCAGTCTTTGTTAACTTTATAGAAGACAACTAGTAAATTCATTTAAAATATCTTGGATATTCTTTCCACAATTAAGTACCTTTTGGTATCTAGCTAGGTTTTCTTTTTCAATAATATAACGTTATCTGAATGGTCTGATCTTAAAATAGCCAATATCACAGAAAGAGGATACCATCTGCATAGAATTTAACTTAATCTATATTCAATTCTGAGATTATTTTTATTTCAAGAGATAGAGATAAAACTTTCCCAGATGTACAGATGTTTGGGAGCTGTTTTCCCCCTAGAAACACCATTACAAAGTAGACTAGAAATGGACTTCCAAATAAAAAAGCACAGAAATTATTTTGGGGATTTTTCCATTTTAGTATGCATTTGAAACTAAGTTTACAGACATAGGTAGTTTTAAAAATTAGGTCTTTAAGGTAAAACTGACTAGTGTAAAAATATTCTAAGTATAATTGCTACCATAATTCAAAACGAGTTTCCATGTCAATAACAAGTCCTTTATGTTGAATTAATTAATAAACCATATTAACCTCCAAAAATTACTTACTTTTCTAAACTTACCAGGTTCAGAAAACCTTTCTCATATTTAGGACATCAAGCAAACATACCAAATTATAAGATTTAATGCAGTCAAATTAACAGATTAAAAAAGTTCCAAAAGACTCCTAAAGTAGTTATTTAAAGAAATTAAATAAATATCAACATTAGACTATTTAAAAACTTACTTCAAATAATATAACACTATAGGAAAAAATTATGAAATATTACATAAAAGCAGTGCTTTAAATATACTACAAAAAATAATACCTTTTAAGTACTTATTAAGAATGTACTGCAACCCATAAAATACCGTTTCCTCGTATTTCACCTTCCTTAGTTTGGAGTTTTCTATCTTCTTTTCACGGCATTCAAAGTAGGAATAAACTTTGCTTGTGTTGGGTGGGTATTGTTTGTAGTGAGTAACCTATATAAAGAAAAATACTTTAGTTAGAAAATACTAGAAGAGTAGGTGATAAATCACAACAGAAAAAGGCTCAGAATTACTTCAAAAATCAAAGACACTATACTTCTTATGTGCTATTGATTAGCTTTTTTTCCTGGCTATATAGAGTAAAAAATAAGTATCCTACTTATTAAGATATTTTAGTACTTCAGTATCTTGAAATCAAAACCACAGGAGAGAGTTAAATTTTACCAACAGACTAAACTTAAGAACAAGGCCTAAGCTGGAAAAGTATCTCATCTGGTCTTGAGGAAGGAAGGAAAAGAGGAAGAAAAGACGAAAAGAGAAGCAGCTCATATAAAACAATGAACCGAAGGTAGCAGAATTTGGTACTGTTACTATTTAAATGTGGTATGTTCCATAAGTTAGTAGTCAATGACTTCTCACGGCTACGTTTTTATTTGTACAATGGGTTATTGCGAATGGTCACTTTTAGCCTTCATAGTGACACTATGAAAACCTGGATAAAAGCAAAAGCAGCCAAAAAAAAAAATTCTGTTTTATAATCTTTCTTTTTTTCATATTATCTCTTAATTGGAAAATAAATTCCTATACAATGAAACATCAAATCCTTATAAATTAAAAAATATGAAGAAGTCTTAGCATAAATTTCTATTCCATGAACTTGGGTAGCAGCCACTATTAAAAAGTTATCTACTTTTGCTTTAAGAAAAAAAAATGTGGCCGGGCGTGGTGGCTCACGCCTGTAATCCTAGCTCTCTGGGAGGCCAAGGCGGGCGGATTGCTCAAGATCAGGAGTTCAAAACCAGCCTGAGCAAGAGTGAGACCCCATCTCTACTATAAATAGAAAGAAATTAATTGGCCAACTAATATATATAGAAAAAATTAGCCGGGCATGGTGGCACATGCCTGTAGTCCCAGCTACTTGGGAGGCTGAGACAATAGGATTGCTTGAGCCCAGGAGTTTGAGGTTGCTGTGAGCTAGGCTGATGCCACGGCACTCACTCTAGCCTGGGCAACAAAGCGAGACTCTGTCTCAAAAAAAAAAAAAAAAAAGTAAAAA